>CM026084.1:4165000-4365000 GCA_014839685.1 Anableps anableps | reverse complement strand
GTTCATGCACACTCTCACTTTTCCTGAGCTCTCTTGAAGTCCTGCAAGTGGAGATCAGAACTTGAATTGGTTCATTGCAACTCTTTAATTCTCTTCTTATCCAGCCATTCTTTTGCACATTTTCTACTGTTTTTGAGATCACACTCCTGTCGATGACCCAGTTCAGGCCAAACTTTAGCTGTTGAACAAATGGTCCCACATTTGACTCTGGAATACTTTGGTTTAGGGTCAATTCAATGATAGAGAGATAACCAGATAACCTCATTTCTCTACATTGCAGTGCTGACAATTTTTTCTCAGGAAGAAGAGATTTTCTTCTTCAACATTTTCAAATAAGTCCCATTATTTGCATCTTTTTCACCTTACACTGTCAACCCCCCACCCCCACACCACCCGAATCAGGTCATAGAAATAGAAAGGCATACAGAGCCATCATCTTCAATTAAAACTTACATATAAAACCCAGTAAACAAATAAATAAATGAAATTATTTCTTTTGTTGTTGTTGTTGTTGTTGTTGTTGTTAGCTGTGCCCCCATAAAATTTTTACTGGCCTCATCTGGCCACCCTTATGAAAATTTGCTGGGGGCTCCACTGCCTAACTCCTATGTAAACAGTCACAGTGTACACACTCTGCTCACAAAATTAAAGGGAACACTAAAATAACACATCCTAGATCTCAATTAATTAAATATTCTCATTGAAAAACTTTATTATTAACACAGTGAAATTGATTGAGAAGAAAATAACACAAATATTATCACTGTAAATCAAAATTATTACATCATGGAGATCTGGATTAAATACTCAATATGAAAGTGGAAAATAACATGACAGGCTGATTTAAGGTCAGTGAATATTTCTCAAGACACATCTAAATGAGGCTCAGTAGTGTGTGTGGTCTCCATATGCCTATATAACCTCCCAACAACACCTGGGCAACTCCTGAGGGATCTCTTCCCGGACCTGGATTAGAGCATCAGTTAGCTCCTGAACAGTCTGTGGTGTGATGTGGCGTTGGTGGATTGACCGAAACATGATGTCCCAGATGTGCTCAGTTGGATTCAGGTCTGGGGAACGGGCAGGCCAGTCCATAACATCAATGCTCTCATCATGCTGACACACTTCAGCCACATGAGGCCTGGCATTGTCATGAATAAGAAGGAACCCAGGGCCCACTGCACCAGCATATGGTCTCACAATGGGTCTCAGGATCTCATCCCAGTACCTTATGGCAGTCAGGGCACCTCTGACTAGCACATGGAGGGCTGTGCGGTCATCCAAAGAAATGCCTCCCCACACCATGACAGACCCACCACCAAACCGGTCATGCTGGAGGATGTTGCATAACGTTCTCCACGGTGTCTCCAGACTCTGTCACGTCTGTCACGTGTGCTCAGTGTGAACCTGCTTTCATCCATGAAAAGCACTGGGCACCAATGGCAAATCTGACAATTTTGTTGTTCCCCAGCAAACGCCAATCGTCCTGCATGGTGTTAGGCTGTGAGCACAGGCCCTATATGTGGACGTCAGGCCCTCATACCACCCTCATGGAGTCTGTTTCTGACAGTTTGAGTAGAAACATGCACATTAGTGGCCTGCGGGAGGTCATTCTGTAGGGCCCTGGCAGTGGACCTCCTGTTCCTCCTTGCACAAAGGACGAGGTAGCGTTCTTGCTGCTGGGTTGTAGCCCTCCTACGGCCCCCCTCCATGTCTCCTGGTGTACTGGCCTATCTCATGGTACCTATTCCATGCTCTGGACACTGTGCTGAGAGACACAGCAAATCTTCTTGCCACCGCTCGCATTGATGTTCCGTCTTAGCTTAGCTGCACTACATGAGTAACTTCAGTAGGCTGTAAAAAAAACGCCTCATGATGGCTCTATGCATGACAACACTGACAACAGTGCTGTGACTAAAAGTTCAACCAGAAAGGATGAGAACAGAGAAATGATCTGTGGTCACCACCTATAGAATCACTCCTTCATAGAGGTTGTCTTGCTAATTGACTCTCATTTCCATTTGTTGTATGTTCCATTTGCACAGCAGCAGGTGAAATTGATTCACAATAAGTGTTACTACCTAACTGGTGACACTGATTCCACAAAGGTGTGACTGATTTGGAGTTACATTGTTTTGTTTAGGTGTTCCCTTTATTTTTTTGAGCACTGTAGTTCATGACATGCATCTTTTCCATTTTTAGAACAAAAACTTGTAAAGAGCAGATCATTTCATTATGTTCTAAATTTGAAGGAGAGTCTATTTTCCAGGACCACCTGTAATTCAATATTTGTCATCTGATCCATGGCTCTTTGGGTTTTGTCTATCACTTTGGTTTAGTATCTGGATCAATCTAGGTTGTTGTTTTAGTTTTTATCACTCACAGTCTTCTATCCTTGGTTTACTGTTTTGTTTTGAGACTCTAAACTTTCGTTTTTGTCTTAGAAAGATGTTTTTTTTGTAGATCCTTTTATGGTTATTAGTTATTATCCCCAAGCTTCTCAGCTTAGATCTTTACCCAGGTGCACTGCTATTCTGTTGATTAGACTCACCTTGTTTCCATGTTACTAATCACCTTATAAGCCAGTTACTGTCATTCTTTGCTGGCTCTTCTGCTTTATGTTCTTGATTCTTGCATTTCTTGACTTTTCCCCTGAGCATCTGGTATCTGTAAACCCTGAGTTTTATTTCAAGAATTACTGTTTCATTAAACATGCAGATCCCGCCCTCACCCCTGCATATGGGTCCACTACAACATCAGAACATGACCCTGTTAAATTCTTTTAAATGTTTATATTTGACTATGTCAAAGTTGTTTAGTTTTAATAGTTCAGACTGATCTTGGGGTAGCAAACAGAACTTTTTAGACAGTGTGGACCTGATTAAATCCAGTTTAAATGAGGTTTTGGTAAAAGATTATTAGCAGTTAATATCTTACAAGCAGCACATTACTCTCTTTGCATATTCATTTAGCATAAAACCAGATTAGTTGCTCCAGGAGGCTGTAGCTAACCAAGACCACCTTTAAACCATTATCACATTTGGGTTGGTAATTTACTCTAATTATTTAGACAGGAAATGTAGGGAGATGTTTGTGCACCATCAGTGATCCTCCTGTGTGAAACATGTTCTTAGAACAGAACATGTAAAGTGTTGCGGTCATATCCACTGTTTAGAAATTCAAATATTGGTGTGGTTTAAGTGACTGTAATTCTCTTGATTTAATAAAAATAAATATCCATAATATTTTAGTTTCAGGCATATTCTGAGGATACTGGGGATGTTCACTGGAGATGCTTGTCTCCTACCTCTGTCTCCAGTGTAAATATCCATCCAAGCAAATATGACCAGATTGTTTCTTTTTTGTTGCTTTTCTGGGACAGATTTGCTCTACAGCAGAGGAAAACAGAAATGTTTCCCTGTTGCATAACTGATTTTTTTTTTCCTCTGTTGATCAAATTTAATTCAACAACAAAAACAGAAATATATCCAGCAGGAGAGGAAAAGAAGAAGGGGATCAGGAAAACAATGTTGACAGACACAAACCAGATTTTTTTCCACATCATGCCCGACCAAAAGAGACTCCGGAATATATCAGTCTGAAAATGGTTATAATGCCATTCCACAGCAGCAGGGATCCGATGATGGAAAAAACATGGAATATTATTGAACCTTCCCAGGAGGTCACAAAAGAACCTAGTAAAACATCTAAACCCCTGCTGACCAAAACAAACACAAAGGCTCATCTCATATTTTTCCAAAAAAACAAACAAACAAGCAAACAAAAAAACCCTAACCCAAAACTTTTGGGAGAATATTCTGTGGACTGATGAGACAAAAGTGGAGCATTTTGGTGTAAAACTATCACAGCATTTCTGACACATACACTGATCCGATACGATATCATCACGAATCATTCATGCTTTTATTAGTTATTTTTTGGTGTGGAATATTAGAAAAGGCTTGATCAAGTGATGTTACTCAAACAGGGAACAACAGTCAACAATAGGTGTGAGAACAACTCATTTATTATTAACCAATGGGTCTGAATGCGGGATACAAGCACTGCTCGGACGGACTAAATGCTGGAGTAAAGTGCTTCTATTGGCATGCTTTATGATGTTAGATGCAGGCCGATATAATCCGATACCTGTTTTTTGGTTGATATTGGCTGATATAACATCTGATATCAATATCAGATCAGTACAACCCTGTTTTAGAATGGCCTATTCAAAGTACAGAGTTAAATCTGATTGTAGCATCTCCCTCAACTGCCCAATGTGGATGGATTAAAACCATTCTGCAAAGATGAGTGCAACAAAATTCCTCTAACATAAGTGTTTGCTTCGCTGAGAGTGGTACAACCAGCTATTAGGTTTAGGGGGCAATTATCCTTTCATACAGGGTCACATTGTTTTTCACTTTGCATTGGTAAGGTAAGATATTGACTGCTTATTACCTTTTAACAGAGCCTCCCTTCAAAACCTCTGAAGTTGAACAATCAGACAGGTATCCTCCTAACACGATGGCCTTTTTTACACAGCTCTTTATTATTAATGAACACCTGTCTGTGATTCTATCTGTATCCCTCTCCTTCCCACCCATCTTCCTCCTCATGATTAATCTCTCTCCTCTTTTCCCTCTTCTTTCTCATCTCCTCCACCTCTGCTCCCTCTCTCCTTCCATCTTGTGTATTTCTCTGTCCTCAGGGAGGCAGCTGCATACAGAAGCATTGTGGATCACTGAGCTTTAAGTCACCGTCTCTAAAAATTGCTCCATTTTTCTGCAGAGCCTTTTTTCAGGAGTGTTTGAGCGGGACAAGCCGCTTGATATGATGCTACTTTCCTCCTAGAATCATGTGTATAAATCAGGTTTTAATGCATTATAGATGTGGTATGTTTTCTTTGTCCTTGTCACAGCTTATTAAGTCATATTTGGGGTTTAAAGCAGTTTCAAATCAGCACATCATTTGATGGGAATGTTTTCAAACATAAATCCGCTATAATGTGTAATAATCAAGACCCTGGTGGGTGCAGAGCTGCCCTCCTTCTGATTTAATCTATGACAGTGTAGGTTTCACAGCAGTACGGCCCTGGAGGCATCCATCTTGGATCATCTCCAGTCCAGGGGAGGCATGGTGATGTGATTGGGAGGGGGGAAAAAGGGGGGTGCACTGTGGAAAACACATCTTGGCTCCCTTCCAGTCCAGTGGATATGAAGCAGGCCTCAGAGGCTCCATGGATTTCCCTGTACACACCAGCCCGCTCTGCTCTCTATTAACCAATTAGAGGAGGGATCAGCTTAACTGGACGCAGAAAAGACTGCAGGCTGTGGGAAACGGGCATAAATCTGGGGCAGAAGTCACAAAGAAGCTTCGTGAAAAAGAGACGATGGATAGAAAAGGATGGGGGAGAAGAACATCCTATTAAAATAACCTAAAATATTATAGCATACACACACACCCACACGCACACACACCCACTTCCCCTTCCCTCCTCTGCTCTGCTGCTTCTGATTCATCTCTCACACATTTCGCACTCAGATGGGCAGGCCTGTGATAAATGTTTATGAGCTAATGTCAATTTTCTTCTGTGAATTTACTGTCAAGACATGATGAATGCACTCAATATCACTAGTTATTCATCTCATCCGTTCCCTGCAACAGCTCCCGTCTCACAGCAACCTCTCACCAATAGGTGTCATCATTGGCCAGCTTGTCAGGGCCCCACCGAGGAGATCAGGCCTCGCTTTTTTCAAAGTCATGCTCAGTGTGATCACACATGAGTGTTTGCATGGATTCAGGTGTTTAACGTGAGAGATAAATGCATACACCCAGGTTTCACAAACAGAATTTCAGAATGCTGCTTTTATAGTGAAAAAAGAGAAAAGCGGGAGACAGTTGAAGGACAGAGCAGACTCTGCTGTTCACCTTTACCTGTGTGTGTAGTTGTGCTGCATGTCCTTGTGCTCAGATAAGGGACTCACAACCATTCGGAGGGGCCTCTGCCCTTTTCCCGGTGCTTCCTGAGAAATGTGATGTGACATGTGGGATGAGTAAGATGGAGCGAGGGGGGAGGGGGACCACGGAGGATAGGTGAGGTTGTTGGAGGGAGATTCAAGAGGACATTTCAAAACACAAGTCTGAGAGATACACCTGACCAGGTTTTCAAACAGAAAGACGGAAAAATTTAAAACACACACCTGGTGCAACAGATGCATGCTCTGCAGAACTGTCCCGGGAGGGGGGGGGGTTAACCTACACTGTCTGGATCATTTACATAGAAAGTAGGAAGTCTCCAAACTTCTTTAGTGATTGTCTTTAGCTTTAATGGTTTGGCTGAAACTGAAATTTTCTGGATTGCCTATACGTAGGAAACAGGAACTAAGCCAAGTTTTTAAGAAGTGCTTAAAAACAATCCATATATCTAACTGAATTTAAAGCTACAGCATCACTATTATTCGAATGGATCTGTTTCCTTCATCAATATGGCATTATATTCTCTATTTCATGATCACACACCAACAGATATATCAGCTGCAGCTTTATTTTGAATTTACTGAGAGTGAACACATTTTTTTGTTAAAACAAATTACCCTCAAACAAGTAATTATTATTTGATCATTTTTTTCTTAACTTCCAATGAATGTTATCACTTTAAGATTCAAATGTTTTCTGAGAATATATGTAAGATAAGAGTGGGTGTGACCTAAAGTGATGAACTTACATTATTGACTATAGTGATGACCATGACCACAATCAAATAACTATGTTACCTTCAGTTGTTATAAAAATGCTGGAATCAAACATAACTTAAAAGAAATTTGACTTCACAATTTGACACCTTGAAATTGTCTTGAAATGAAGCTTCTGCTTTTTCCAATTCTAGGCCTTTAGCATGTCATCACGTTTTTTCCATGATGCCATTTACATCTGCTCTAAGGAGTGTTGGACTGAGAAGTAGTTCAGCTCAGCTTTGTGAGAGCAAGCAATTAGGCACTCCCGAATGGTTGCCACGGGAGATTCAAGGTTTTCTCAAATATGCATGAAAGAATTAAAGCAACACTCCAGGTATGTTTTTGATGAGGGGATAACATTATAGCATATGTCATCTAACATATTGCTCAAAAAAGTTGATTTTATATAATACGCCCCCTTTAAAAATCCACCCAAAATATCTTACTTGCAGAAGGTAATTCTTGGTTTCCTCATTTAGCAGAAATCTCAATGAGATGATTCTGGAGCCTAAAGCTAACAGTCAGTCAAAGGGGGCAAGACCAAAGTGGACTTTTACCATCGTAAAACAACCAAAATCTCCAAAAAATGAATGCAGTGTGTGGAAATGTTCTTTTATGAACCATTACACTCTTGTCATGTTTGCACTGGATGATTATTTACACAGAAACTGATGCATTCACCTACATAAGACAGATGTCTTGATAATGCACTTCTAGCCCACACACTTTTGGTTTTACAACCCCAAGCTACATAAACTGTAGTGTGTTTCATACCACACTTTTTCCTTCCACTCAACTTTCTATGAATATGTTATAACTGTTTGACTTAAAATAATCCTACATTAGTTCATTTGTTTCTTCTTGTGCATTCTGCTCTCTTCTCAAACCCCTCGTCGGTCGTGGCAGATGGCCTCTTGAATTGAGCCAGGTTCTGGTTCTGCTGGAGGTTTCTTCCTGTTAAAGGGGAGTTTTTCCTCTCCACTGTCACTACATGCATGCTCAGTATGAGGGATTGCTGTAAAGTCAATGTCACAACACCATGCGGTTGGTACATGCTCGTCTGGGAGGAGTGAATGCTGCAAGTCAATGACTCGATACAATCTGCTGGGTTTGCTTAAAAAACTTTTTAAACTACTTAATTGAGTTACTGTACTGTTTGATAACTAATATCAATTGGAATGTATATATGATATAACTGAATTTTTCCCCCTTGTAAAGTGCCTTGAGACGACATTTGTTGTGAATTGCCGCTATATAAATAAACTGAATTGAACTGAATTGACGATATTCTAATTTTCTGAGACACTGAGTTTTGGGTTTTAATTATCTGTAAGGTATAATTATCAAAATTACAAGAAAAAAAGCTGAAGTATTTCACTCTGTGTATAATGAAAGTTCCACACAAAATTGTGTTTAAAAACCAAAAGGTAAATATCATATACTTTGAAAGCAACATAGTTTTAATGGGAAATGGAGCATATCTGTGGGTAAACAGTGTTTTTGTGTGTGGGAACAGAGTTTTGGGTGAGAGCAGAACCAAATATTCCTATAAAATAGGTTATTCTGCTCAAAAATTTCAAACTACCGTGAAGGGTTGACAGCAAATTACTGCAAAAATTATGAATGCAACAAGACATCCAATCACCCCAGTCAATGTGTATAGTAGTTATTTTTAGAGGACAAAATTCCTATAATTAATTAAGTGTAATAATTTTGTCCACTAAGAAATGTGAATTTTTTTTACCTTCAGTTTTTATGTTGTGATATTTCAAAGTGACCAAGAGCATTCAGAGTGTCTAGTCACCATAATTCTTGCAGTAGCTAGAAGATGACCAGAAAAGAAAGATGGTAAGGAAGAAGATGAAAGAGAATGAGAGAGAGAGAGAGAGAGAGAGAGAGAGAGAGAGAGAGAGAGAGAGAGAGAGAGAGAGAGAGAGAGAGAGAGAGAGAGAGAGAGAGAAATCTGTTACAGTGACAAGATGCCTATAAGGCTGGAGACCTCTGGGGACACACTCCAAGTGCTTAGTGCTAAAATAAAAGACAGAAGGAGGCTAGTGGAATGGATACAAGGAGACACATGTGACTAAATATAAAGGAAGTGGAAGGAGCTAACATGTCAGACATGTGTATGTAAACACAGCTATGTCACAGAACATGCTGATGGCCTTCAGAAATGTGACTTCCAGCTCTGAAAAGCAAGTTTTCTGTTTTAGAGTGTGTGGATGCATATGCTCAGAGATTGATCATTCTGTTGTACACGAATCTATGTATGGGGTGCATGTGTTCTCCCCTCCCCCCTCTGTCTTTTGAGTGCTACCGGGATGAGTGTGTTCCAGATGTATGTCAGCTCCGATCACTCAGTGGAGCCAGGGAGGCTGGGGGTGTTGTGGCTGGGGGGGGGGGCAGTAGTCGACATCGACATCAGTCTGGGATGTCGATGGGGACAGCATCTCAGACAAGAGAGGTGAGGAAAAACAAGGGTTGCAGAGTTTTTGGAGGGAGGTGACAGACAGCAGAAGAAGGTGTTCGCTGGGGAGGGAGGAATGGATAGAAAACACATTCTTTCAGCTGAATTACTGGAGCTGTTGGGGTAGCATTCATCCCTCATTCCTTACTCTCCTCTGGTCAATGGCCTTGTGTTTACTCTATTATTTGTTGTTTTGCTTATAAAATACATTTAAGGATCAGGAGCAAGTCCATTTAAAACTACAAATAAGACAAACATCGATAAAAATGTGATAACTATCAAAATTCTAAATTTTGTCCTTACTTGTGATGTTATAATAATGATACTGTAAAGATTTTTTGTGGAGAATTTTCAGTGTTTTCTTAAAAAGAGACTTTAGGAACTTCAAAGTGGGTATAAAAGAAGTAGTGTCAAATAAGTTTATATTCTGAATTCCTCCCTTTCAAGCAAATAATTTATCTAAATATGTATCATGGTATTTAAATGTGAATGGGAATATATTTGAAAAAAACTAAACTGAACTAAAACTAAACAAAGCTTGATGTACCGACTGCAGAGCCAGATGGGGGTCTCACCACTTCCATTTTTTGTTCCCTATTGTGTGTTATGGAAAGCCATTTTGGACATAAGTTGCACCTGATGTTGAATTTAAAAATGGCACCTGGCTTTTCTCCACTTTACCACCTTTGCACCATAGTATGCGTATACACAAACCTAATGAAAAAAATGTACAAGGTATGAATTAAATTTTTTTTCTCTCCGGCCTGGTACTAAAATCCCAAGGACTGGTACCAGCTTCACTCCCATGAATAGTATACAGAGTCTACCTGTGTGTAATGTAACCCCACTATCCCCCCATGATAAACATGGCAGTGGCAGCATCATACCATGGGAAACTTTTCTTCGAATGGAGCGAAGGTTCCCCCTTCTGCTGGAGGACACAACCAGATATACAACGGCATTGTTCAGGTAAAATCTTGAGTCATTTTCCCTCCACTTCAGAACTCAGCACTGCTTTTGTTGGTATATCACTTAAAATCCCAATAAATTACTCAAAGGTTTGTGGTTCTGATGTGACAAAATGTGAAAAGCCATATGAATGCTTTTGCAAGTCATGTTATATATTTTTATGTCCGGCCTCTCCATATTTCTTCCTCTCCATGTCTCTCTTTCCCCGCCCCACCCATGTGTACTTTGACACCCCACTCCCGCTCAGTGTAGCAAAGGCCTAGCCCCCCAGCCTTCAGTGTCCTAGACCTCAGTCATGTGACATTGACCTGTTATGTTTTACAAGGTTGCAGTGCAGCGAGGGGGCCTCCGAGGAAAAGGGCTGAGTTCACCAGCGGCAGGAAACAAAGCAGAACTCGGAGGGGAGAACTGTCTGTGTGTGTGTGTGTGTGTGTGTGTGTGTGTGTGTGTGTGTGTGTGTGTGTGTGTGTGTGTGCGCGCGCGCGCGTGTGCGCGCGTGTATGTGCATGTATGTGCATGTGTGTGCGTGGGTGGGTGGGTGGGGGATCAGGAAGCAGTATTTCAAGGCATGGAACTTCACCATAAAAACGTTGACATCAAGCAGTGTGTAGTTTTCCAGCAAAGCCATACTGGAGCATGCTGCATTGTTGTCTGTATGAGATAAAAAAAATATTTGATCAAAGAAACTTTGATCAAAACCCCAGTTTTTCCACCTGGCTGATGCTGATTTTTCAACTCTTATTGACATGCTTGGATGAACTCAACCTTAATCTCCCCCCTCCTTCACCCTCCACCTCCTTCTCTCTTTCCCCTGCATTAAATCTCATGCATCTGAAGCTCATATCCCCCCCACCACTCTTCCCCTCCTCGACTCTCGTTTATTCCCAAATGAGTTGACCTTCACCGTTGCTGGGCTCTGCACAGCCATAAGTCTGCTCTCGCCTGATCTACTGCCTTAATCTATGGCTGTAGACGCTGACGTATCCTGTTGCTCCCCCAGTCTGCAAGTGCACACATGCACATATATGCACACAAAAGACACCTCACATAGCAGAGAATGTACATGAGGGATGACCACAGGTACTTATGGGGCAAGTGCGGACACATGCAAATACACGCAGACTTGCACACACACGCGTATATTTCCATATCATTCCTGAGAGACTTTCGTCCATTAAACAAGAACAGCCCGGTCCGGTCTCTCAGATCGCAGCCGTTCCCCCCTTCTTTGTTCCCCAAATCAGGAACAGCTGTGCTCCTCCACAGTTGTAAGTCACTCACTCAGTGGAAATTTAAAAGCCATTAACCGAGCCCCTCATCGCTTCCCCACCCCTTCATGTGAATGAGTGTGTGTGCCTGTCTCTGTTTCTCCCTCTCTTTTCCGTCTCGCTTATCTAAATCTGCACAGAGGGACACAGACACGTTTATATGCACTCTTGTGTGTGCATGTTGGAAGTCAAAAATCCCCCTTGCCCTCCCTCATCCACTCCACCCAGCACAGCAGATCGCCTCTTGAAGTGGTCTCTCTTGTTGAATCACGGTGATCGCAGTTAAAGCACCCTGAGTGAAGTGTAGACTCATCTGAGGCACTTCAGCTTCCCTTGCCTTGAAAACTTCCCCTTGTTTCAGCAAGTGGGGGGGCTCTCTACAAGGGAGGTGGGCAGTCACATAAGGTTGTGTTGTCTTTGAGTGTGGGACAACATAAACAAGGCCCCGCTGAAATAGCTTGCTGCTTGTCCACTTTCTTGGCTTAGCCAGCGAATTACTGTGCCAGGAAAGAACAAGGGGCCTGGAGTCTTTTTATACAGGGCTGCTGCATGGGTGCAGACACAGCTGCACGCTCCGACATGCAGATGTTCAAGGAGACAGAGGGACGGAGCGACAAGGGGGACGTAGGAGATAACGGAAAGACAGGGAGACTATAACTTGCAAAAGTAGACATTCTGATGTCAGGAGTCAAATCTATGGTTCTTTTGGCTGTTTTTCTTTTGTAAAACCCCCCGCAGTCCCTCTAACTTACTGCTCCTCACCCCTCTGCTCTATCTCCTGTGGAGATCTCTCATTTCCTGCAGGTTCAATGTTGATTTCATACTGGAGCTCAGGGCTTAAGAGTGGGAGTCTGCAAGATTGGTGAGGTGGGGGAGGTAAAAGTGTTGGGTTGATTGGGTTCAGGCCAAAAACAACCCTTACCTCCACCTCTCTCAACTGCTTTGTGCTGATACTTTTACAACTTAAAATCACTCACGCCTCCCCTCACCCTCAAGAGGAATGGGTCAGTATGAGACTTTCTAGGTATTTCATGGTAGATCATGATAAATCTGCGTGAAAATTAGTTGGTTATTGATTTATTTGTAACCTTTGTTTAAACCCGGTTAATCCCCCTTAGATCAAATATGGAGAACGCCTGGTGTTTGCTGGAGTTAGGGACCACAACCAACTACAAATACCTGAGATCTGCGAATACTTGAGACCCTCTATAAAAATGGTTAAAACTGCCTGTTTTAATAGCTCAAACACCAAATATACCCTAAAATGCATTGAAATAAATATACAAAATGATGAAAAGTTTAGGTCCCAAATGGTGTGTCAAGTAGCATTGTGCCTCAGTATTTCATATTCCCAAGCTGCATTATGTTTTGAATATTTTGGACATGCTCTACAAAAAAATCACAGAAGAGGCAAATTTTCCATGAATAATTTGGAGTTACATTTCACAGAACAATCTGTGAACAGATGAAACCTTGAATACCGAACCGCAAACAGGGGATGGGTTTACTGTATCTTTTTAAAAAACTTGTCAAGAGGATAGCAACATCAATACATGTTTCCATGCAGTAGGTCTCCCAAACCCAAATGCTTTATTTACCATTTCAGTTCTTACGTTATGGATTTATAATGTCCCTGTATGTGTAAAAAACACATACCAGTGAATGAGTCAGGAACATAAAGTCATCCAGTAAAATTTACAAAAAAGTGCACCATGCTCAGTTTGAGATCCTTCAGTTTTGGAGGTGGTGAACATGTACTTTGTCTGAATTATAAAAAGCTATGAATACACTTGTTCTTGTCCAACATGATACTCAAGTTGTAAGTGCTAGATGGCCTCAGCAGGAGTGGGTGCTGTGCAGTATATCAGTATAATCTGATTGGAAAGGAAAAACTGAGTTGCTATGAATATTTTGTCCAACATTTGAGTAAATAGTGAAAAATAATGTGCCAAGCACACAACTTTGAGGGACATTCTTCCCCAATTTTTCAACTGCCAGCAGGGAAAACCAAATGTTGAAAGAGAATTAATTAAACTTTTATGATTCCAGTTTGAAATGGTTTTGCTTCTTGTCAAGAGCTTCAGTTATGTACTTTATAACTATCATGGTAGCAGTAATAGTAGAGCAATTTTTATGAAAATCTGACTGAAGTGGTGACACCAAAGCTTCAAGCAAATTAGCCACAATAGAATGTTTTAAACAAGATTTTAATTAATTAAATCCTTACATGGCATTATAGTGTATCCACAAAGATCTAAAACAACAAGAGCCTAATTCCTCTATTTTAAACAGAAAAGCAGCAGTTAGTCCTGCTGATGCTTAAATATAACAAAATAATTATTACAGTTCAGATGTTATTTATGAGATTTATTTATTGTTATTCATTTGACACTGACTTCAGCACAAATACAGAATGAACACACTACAAATTTAGTGTAGTTTTCAAGAGCTTTTTGCACAGAATATTACACCTTTTTGTCATCCAGAGTAATAAAGGTCTAACAAGCTTATATTAGCTGGTTAATTAGTCAGACTATCTGCTCTGGGAGAGCTGTCAGTAGGCCACTTAAGGCCTCAGTCATACATTCCAATCTGTTTTACTGACCTGTCACCATGGTGACCAAAAGTTTGCCACTTAAACCTGCTCTCAAAAAATATAAATAGTGTGTGCATCAATGGACTATCCAACTGGCCAAATTTATCATTTGGCATGCTGAGTGTGAAGGCATATTACTCATATGATGTCCTGCTAAGTACTGCATCCAAACACTGCTTTGTGATTCTGATATTGCATGCACTGATGATGCAATGACAACTGCAATTCAGTGTATTCTGCTGCTCTACACAGCAATAATATTCCCATCCCAAATGTGGTGCCAAATACATAGATGTTAAAGAAAAGCATGACTCAAATCATGAACAGAAGAAGAATATTTGGATAATTTACCTCCAAGTATAGATGGTGTACAAGCCAGGGTAATGTTGTCCCCTGTGAGGATGCAGTTCCATCTATGTGTTTGTATTTTATGGTTTGGTTTAATTGAAGAAAATATAGTATAAACAAGGACTTGTGCTTATCGTCATGGTACAGGGACTAACGTTCAAGAATATAGCGAGGTATGTTAAGGCTTTAACACACATGAACCTTGTCGCTTGCTAATTGTAGTTTTGAAAACTGTGCTGGAAACAAGTGAAATAGTATCTTGGTAAACACCAGCTGCATGTTATATGATTCGCTTCATACAGTTTGTCTGGACCCTTGACTGTTGAAAAGTGATTGCTTACTGGAGGAGTGGACTCTGTTGAAGTTTAAAATTTTACAATAATGCTAACGTTTGGCTGTGATGAACACACCAGTTTGACGCTATGAAGCTTACTGGAAATTGCCCCTGTTGTAAACAATCATCAACCACTGTGAAGAGAGAAGTTCTGAGCCAAACAAGATGACTATTAATGTTAATTCAATATTTGGAAGCGTGGCCAACACAGACTGAATGGCTTCGTTCACTTCCTCTGCTCCTATTTCCAAACTATAGGCAGATTACAACTCTAAAACAGTGCAGAAAATCAACATCATCATTCACAACTTCTCCTTCTGTTCGCTGATTGGCCCGGTTGAAAGTCTATCGGAGAAATCCAGCTCATTGGGAGAAAGCCCAGGCAGCGCAGTGAAGGGAGATGAGAATCGAGCGGAATTGCATTGGAAAGTAATGGCCAGGCTAGGGAAATAGTGTATTATCCTTCTTTCAGCTAGCTGACCAGCAGTGTGCAGCAACAGATACAGGAGGTGGGTATGCTCCATTCAGTCAGAGAAAATTCCTATCTCTGGCACTTTTTCTGGCTTCTTATTAAAACTACTTTAAACTAGAAGAACTGCATGATGGGAATCTTTTAGTGTATTTGAAACGTATCTTGGTATGCCTTGATACAGGAAACTAGCCCATGTCTACACCCTGGCATCAGTCAAAATGTTCTGTTCATTCTGTCATGTGTAAAAATAATACAATGAACTTTCAAAGTCCCTAAAAAAATCACTGACTGACACACATCATGATTTTGACCTTTGTGGGTAAAGATAACAACCCCGCCTGGTACAGGAAACAGTCTAGATGCTTCTATAAGCGGAAACTTAAACTAAGTTGAGGCTGATTCATTTGTTACCGCACAAAACCCTGAATGAATCATTTCATGTTTAAGACGGAGTTAAACGTATAAAAGGATTCCACTCAGGAATCTCCGTTTGTATTCTCCATGTTTGTCTCGCCAGCCGTAACCAGGGAAAAGGAAACGACCTGAAAAATGGGGAAGTTCAAACTTCCACGTTGCTGGCACAGACAGACAGTGACAATATGCACCATCTGATACACACGCATGACAGATTGTTTCACTCAGATAGCAGTGGCACATGGACAATTTCTGCTCTTCACTTCCTTTCTCTCGTTGTTAGCATAGATGGCACCTTCTAGACATGAACAGCTGCAGCCCTCAGCTTTCACTTCCCCTTCTATGAAACCACACATGTATCTGTTACCACAACAAGTTCTCTAAATGTGGCCTCTAATACCCTCTGTGCCTCCGTCATGGCAGCTCATGCACGCATGTGCTGCCATGCATGCTTGTATAAATAAATATAGAGAAAACGGCTGCCACTGTGGTTCAAATGAAAGCAGTCTGCGAGGTGACTGTATCTGCTAGGCTGTCCCATGTGTTCATTGTTGCAATTTAATGATGTTTCCAGACCAGTGAGTGTGCAGTGGCAAGGGGGAAGAGATCTTGTTTTTGTGCAGGGCTTCCTGTATGCAGGTTTCTTAATATTAGATAGTAGATTTCCATGTTTGCATAACATACAGACCTAACACTGAAACACTCGAAGCAACATAGACATGCTTGCACACACTAACACAAACAGCAGCATTGCGTGACTGAGGCTTCATACTGTTTCTCTCTTTCACTCAACGAAAGCATGAAAAAAACCTCACTCACAGTAATGTGAGAACTCTCTCTCTCTCTCTCTCTTTGTGTGTGTTTTAGCATTTCTCACCTTCTAAAGCCCATTTCCCCCACCAATACTATGTTGTGAGTACCCACTGCTCCTTATGGGGCCCAGTTCCAGGGCCACCATGAGAAGAAGTGCTGTTTTTGGGTTAGGTGTTAGGTTGTTAGGTTTAGTACAAAGGTGTGAAATGAGTTTAGGTTTAGGTGTAGCAAGGTAAAATCCTTGCTACACCTAACATAGAAAGGCATCAAAAGAGTGTGTGTGTGTATGTGTGTGTGTGTGTGTGTGTGTGTGTGTGTGTGTGTGTGTGTGTGTGTGTGTGTGTGTGTGTTGTACATCCATTCACTGGCACAGACTGCCTATGTCCTTGTTTGGCACCTGTCTTTGTCATTTACATGTCTACTATATATGCCCATCTACAAATAGACTGAGCTCCATGCTCCCACTTTACATGTTGATGGGGCCAGCCAAGCTCACTCCAGAAAGAACCCACCTATATTTGCATTGCATTCAAGTACACATGCTGCTCTATGTTCACACTTGAAGCCCTTTATTTGTGAATGAACTCATTGACACATCAGCTCAGCCTTTTCTTTTTTTTCTCCCTCCACTGGGAAACTGGTGAAATGATTGCAATTTGAAGGCGTAAGCCTGCAGTCATTAACAATGCCTATCAAGCTATTCCTGTTGAGCAGAAAAACAAAACGTCCTGAGTGCTAAAAGGAAGGGCTCCTGTTGGCTTGCATGTTCAATTTGCTGCCAAAGTAATCTCATATTATCTTGTTCACAGAATAAAAGACTGTGTTTTGGGTGCCCAGGTGGCTGATTGAGCTGTTCCCAGGAACGGTCTTTGACAGCATGCCATCCTGTGCCAAGGTGTTGCCATTTCCCAGGCTTCAGAAGTAGATGCTTTCATGCCATGTAAAGTGTGTCCAATTACCCTGCCACAGAGAGGGCTCATCGTACCAGACACATGGCATGGGCGCACTGCAACAAGAGATGTCAGGTTAAGTGAGCCTATTGATAAGGATCTAGACGTACTTTTTCATAGACGCGTGCACAAGCCGTTGGAACCTTGCCGATTCACATGTGCTTGTATTCATACTATTCTTGGATCAGTTGGACCACGGTGTTCTAATCAGAGGTCTGTGGGGTTTTCTATAGGGTGGCAATGATGCGCTGTTTGTCAACTGTCTGTTCAGAGGGAAAGAAGAAAATATTTCAGAGTGGATTCTTACCTGGAATTTAATTCTTTTTGTGTTGGGTTTTTAATTCAGCAAATGCCTTTGCTGTGTCTTTCATCTGCTTGCTGCTTGACCTGCAGTTTTGTCTTTTGTGTTTGATGCCATTTCATTTAGAGTTTTTGTGGGTTTTTTTTACTTTAGGCTGCAAGAATCATGCAGTATTCAAACAATCTGTGCAGACAAGTAGTCCAGCAAAAACAGAAACCATCCATCCATCCTATGACTACCTGAGCTTTGCCAGAATACAAGTTTCTTGCCCTATCCTTGTGAGTAAGCTTAGCTACCCTATGAAGATGGGTAAAAGCAACCATTTGGATATTATAAGGGTTGGAATGCAGATTGAATGGTTCATGTGCTAATAGTGGACCTAAGTATTCATTTAGTGCTTAGCTTTCCCTAAATTAATTTTTCCAGGATAAATTCAAAAGCACTAATTTACTTGGCTGTTTTGTAAACTTTCATCTAATTAAGCCTACCCACAAAAAAATTATGTCAGACATGATTGCTTGACTGGGCAATAGTGCTTAGCTGATGAAACATGATTGGCTTACTACATGTCATGTGATAAGACATAATTGGTCGAATCAGTGGAGGGAAGTTAAAATATCGCATTGTGTAACTGCAGTCTTCCACTGTTTTCAGCTTTAGTGTTTACTAAATACTAGGTTGCTTTATCGTTAGCGGAACAAATGTTTATAATTAGTGCTTTAAGGTTAGCGTACCTAACTCTTTAGTTATCGGTGCCCACCACTGGTAAACTGACACATAAAAGTTGGTTTTAACTACCTCTTCACCAAGTGTCTGCATCAATGCAGACTTGGCTCAACACTCCTAATAATCTCTTCTTTCATTACTTGTGAAGATCACCAATTTACACTTAAACTCATCCACCACCATGTGTGAATGTGTGTATGAATGGGACTGAATGTAGTGCAAAGCGCTTTGGAGTCCCTGGACTTGATAAAGTGTTATAAAAGTACAGGCCATTTACAACCAAATTCCATTTCAGCCACATTCCATTTTATTTACAAAACCAATCACTGAAGAAACCTTAGAGTATCTTAATTCTTTTTGGTAAGTAAGTAAGTAAGTAAAATTTTATTTGTATAGCACCTTTTACAGATAAAATCACAAAGTGCTATGTTTTTCATAAAACATAAGAAAAGCACATAAAACATGAACATCACATTAATTAAAAAGACGGGTAAAGATCAGAGTAGGAAAAGTTAAGACCTCCTTTCAAATTCCAATATAGCGCTCCAAATTTAGCACTAGAAGAACCGTTTGTCTTCACACATCCAAAGCACAAATCACAAAAGTGAGCATAATACATTTGTGTAACCCACTATATTCACATTATGTATGACACCTAAATTGTGTGTTTTACCTAACTCAAGTGTCACATGAGTGTGCTATGTGGAAACCACATGAAGCCAGATGAGGCGCTTTTAATGACATAGGCAGCTAATAGCTTTCTTCTTTATTCACACTTCAACTTTTAAATATCTTGTTTCAGTACCTTTATGGCATGATAAATGATTTTCTTTGACAACATTCAAATGCAATCATGAAGATTCCACCTTCAAAAATTTTGGATCTTCAGTAGATATTCTTAGTCATTTACTGGAAGCAGTACCAGATGTGCATCTGTGCTCATCAATATATCAAAACATACACTTTCTGCTCGTCTTTTTCCTTTCTGTTTTCTTTGGAGAGGGTTGTATGGGGAGGGAAGGCTGCAGGGAGATTTGCCAGCTGTGAAGGATCCATTTCACAACTGTAAACATGGTCTATGACGCCCTCCCTCCCCCATATACCTCTACACCCTTCATCATTCCTCCAAGCCCAAGTCTCATTTCTAAAAAGTCCATCTTTTGAAATACTTCAGCTCATGGGTGTGCCCCCCTCCAAGTCCCCCACCCCCCTAAAACACCACTACCAAACATCCTACCCACTTTAACCCCCCGCTCCCTTTTCCTTTTTGTGTTTCCTGTTGAGCTGGCTAGACTCCTTTGACAGATTTACAACTCGAGGGTCAAAGTTTTCCGACGGCAGCAGATAAATCTTACACCACCACCCCCGTCTGCTTCTCCCTCACCTGATAAAAAGACACACAGTCAGAACAGCCATGCTGTGCTGCCCCCACCGTTGGCACACCACCTACTATCTCACCCCATAACCTTTCATGTGCAATTTGCCTCTTTTTTTTAATGTAAATTAAAGTCTGTGCTTCTCTGCATAAGTATGTGGGGAATGACTCCTGTGTTCATGTGCTGTTAAAGGGCTGTGGGCTTGTGCAGATGTGTGTGTGTGTGTGTGTGTGTGTGTGTGTGTGTGTGTGTGTGTGTGTGTGTGTGTGTTCAAGTCCCAGTTTTGTGGTTAAGAGAAAGAATTTGGGACATTGTTCTCAAACCATGAAGGCAGGCTGCAGTTGTTTCTGGTGGTAGGTCCAGTACGCTCGCTCTTCTTTTACTGGCCGAATGATTTCTGTGTTTTGGTCCCAGTGTGTCACTCACTCTGTTTTTATCTCCTCTCCACATAGATAAAAGAAGCAGGGGTGTGCTTTATTCCTACAGCATCAATGGTACTTCTCCCTACTTTTGTTCTGACCCACAACCCTAAAGCATACACATAGCTCTGGGGGCCAGGTTTTCCCCACTCTGTCCTTTCCCTGGCTCCCTATCTGCTCTGATCTCTCCTACAGAGGGGGAGCCATGTTTATCATGCTTCACAATCTGCAGCCAGAGCCCTTAAAACCTCTTTCAGTCAGTCTAATAAAACATACACATTACTGTACTTTGTTCTGTTTTCTCCCTTTCATTTTCTCCCGTGAGAAAGCAGCAGATTTTGGACTTGTTTGGATTGATGAAAGACATAAAAAGCTGTGCTAGCATGCATATTGATGGTCAATAGTTCAGTTACTGAAAATAAAGATGACACACTGATCTTCAGCATTCAAATGAAATACTGAAAAAAAAGACAAATTATTGCATGATGTTGGTGTTGGAGGAGTTCTGAGGAAATAGCGAAGGAGCACCGTGCAAAGTTTGGGAAGACCAAAAGATTTGAAGATTTAAATACCTGTTGCTCAATCCTCCTTCACACTATATAAAGACTACGCTACAAAGTTGAAAGATCTGCCAATACATGGATGTTCTTTGCGGGTTTATAGTGATTTTCTCTAGTGAGTAAGCTGCTTGGCATTTCAGACCTTCTGCAGGTTGACTGTAACTGTTTATTATAGATGTAGCAGCATATGGTGGTCTTGGTGGGGTACGATGACACCATGTCATCATAGCAACATTGGGACCCCCATCATGCCATTGAGCAATCAGGGTTCAAAGTAAGTCACTGGAACAATCTTGACATCATGGATGGTATGGTGATTGTGTTCCACCTTTGCCCTTGCTATAACCATTTGGTTGCACAACACTCTCACAAAATTTTCACCACATGGTTCAATTATCAACCCATCTTCAGTTGGACCAATAAATACTGCAGCATCCAGAATGCATCTCATCCACAGATAAGGTGAGCAAGGCTGAGCTTTCAGTGATTGGTGCACAAACAACACTGTCATTTTTGATTTCGTGTGCATGATTCCTTCTGATTAGATTGGATCAGGTATGCTGACCTTGCAAAGTATTCATAAGTGCAGTAAGTGTACAAGCTTTTTGCTGGTCTTTGCATAGAAAACCCCCTCACATTTATATTCTATGTCTTTGATATGCTGTTGAAAACATGGTTTCACAAGGTAAAGCTGACACTGACAGTGGGGATGCAGAAATCCTCTCTGTATAGTGACAAATTATCCCCCTAAAGTTTGAATTTGTGGTTTTTGTCCTGGCTGTGGAATAATGGACCAGCTCTACACCCTCAGCAGGGTCCTTGACGGAGCATGGACGTTTGCCCAACCAGTCTACATGTGCTTTGTGGACTTGGAGAAGGCATTCGACCATGTTCCTTGGAGAATCTTGAATGGGGCACCAGGCCATTTGAAATGGGCTGTTAGATCCCTGTATGACCGATGTCAGAGCTTGGTCCATATTGCTGGCAGTAAATCGAGCTCATTTCTGGTGAAACTTGGACTTGACCAAGGTTGCCCTTTGTCACTGATTCTGTTCATACTTTTATGGACAGAATTTCTAGGCTCAACCAAGATGTTGAGGGGATCGAATCTGGTGGCCTTAGGATTCATCAGGTTATGATTTACAACTCTCACTGGAGCAGTTCACAGCCAAGTGTGAAGCGGCTGGGTTGATCAGTGCCTCCAAATCCAAGCCCATAGTCTTGAGCCAGAAAATGGTAGAGTGTCTCCTCCGGGTCGGGAAGGAGGTCCTGCCCCAAGCGGAGGAGTTCAAGTATCTTGGGATCTTGTTCACGAATGATGGAAAAATGAAGCCGGCGCTCAACAGATGGATTGGTGCTGTATTGGCAGTGATGCGGCGCAGTACCAGTCTGCTGTGGTGAAGAGAAAGCTGAGTCAAAAACCAAAGCTCTCGATTTACCAGTCGATCTATGTTCCTACCCTCATCTATGGTCATGAGCTTTGGATCGTGACTGAAAGAATGAGATCAAGGATACAAGCAGCCAAAATGAGCTTCCTCTTCAGAGTTTCTGGGCTCTCCCTTAGACAAGCTCAGTCATCCGGGAAGGACTCAGGGTTAGAGCCGTTGCTTCTCCATGTTAAGAGGAGCCAGTTGAGGTTGTGAGCTGACCCTGGATACACGGAAGAAAAGGGATGGATGAATGGATGGATGGACGGATGGATGGATCGAAGTTTGAATTCTTTGTTTTCAGACTGAAAAAAACTGCAGTGTCTACTGAAGTTACAACATGAACTTGGACATTTGGCTGTTTCTCACCAACCTCAAACTCAAAATCCAAAATGGCTACCACATATTTGAAACATTTTGATAGCTGTAGAAGCGTATGTAAATGGTGAATGGCCTGTACTTGTACAGTGCTTTATTTAGTCCAGAGGACTTGAAAGTGCATTCAGTCATTCATTCACACACTCACACGTTGGTGGTAAGCTACATTGTAGCCACATGTGGCCTAGAGGACACTGACAGAAGCAAGAATGCCATACAATCCTCCAACCACCACCAACAGGTAAGGTGGATGAAGTGATGTTTAATTCAGATTTTTCGCTGAAATCCGATTTTTTTTGTGTGTGTGGTCATTCATACTACTTAATGATGCAATTGCAATCGGACTTCTTTGTGAACGGTTTATGACCCCAAAGCGATCCACTTATGGAGAGGAAGAACATAGACATCACACAGCAGTGCACTGTTTACAGAAGTAATAATGGATGGAGCCGTTTATGGGTTGATTTTAAAGTTATTCAGCAATGGGTTAGAATTGTCACAAGATCATAAGACAAAGGAAGCTAATAAAAAGAGTAGCAACAGTCTTTTGTGGAACATTGACTGCAACTTCTGTAGGGAAGTCTGTTTGGATGCATAGTCAGAACCAGGAGTGGTGTGACTGTAATGTGATACGCTTTACTGATACAGAGTTCTTTCATAATTTCGTAATTTTCAGCCATTGTTTACGTCTGGATTTACTGCGTCTATCTTATTTTGGTGTAGAATTATGACGCATGTCTTATGTCAATAATGTAAAATGTAAAAGTCAGATAAAATGCAACATTACAATTCAGACTGCAGAAACCCTGAGAACTATCAGCTTTGTATCCAATTTAGTCGTGGCACAAAGCTGATTTTTGGGGGGGTGAAAAGACTGGGATTGGGCTAATCGGACTGGCATAAAAAAGTCTGATATGGGTCTCATACAGGCAAAAAAAAAAAAAATCAGATTTGGGTCACATTTGCCTACTGTGTGAACATTCTCTTACCCAGGAACAAAACAACTAAACTGGGGGTTCAAACTGGCAATCTCCTGACTACAGGAGGAACTCCTGATCCACCATTGCCCCTTGTGTTTCTGCAATGTTTCAAATGCAAAAAAATGTATTGATGTGAAGTTGGATTGCTAATGGTCATTAGTCTTGTTATTGAGTGCAACAGTGAGCAAATCCCACAGGTTTTTAAACCTGCAACTAGAACACAAAAAGGTTGAATGTGACATTTCTTCTAGATCTGAGTTACAACTTTCAAGGTCCAGGAGGACTGAATGCTGCAAGTCAATGACTCGGCACAATCTGCTGGGTTTCCTTAGAAACAAACTTTTTAAACTACTGTAAAAAGTTTGTTTTTACAGTAGTTTAAAACATTAAACTACTTTAATGTTTATGTACATTAAGCTCAGTACATAAACTGAGCTTGATGTACTGGTTGATTACTAGGATCAACTGGAATGTATGTGTGAATGAATTTAAATGGGTTTTCTTTTAATAAAGTGCCTTGAGATGACATTTGTTGTGAATTTGCACTATATAAATCAACTGAACTGAACTGAAATGCAATTTATTGTCTGAAACTTTCCTTTAAGAGCTATGGAATGTCTGGTTCCAATGAGGAAAAATCATATTCATTTCGGTGTCAATGCCCTCAAATATTTTCTCAACAATTCACTGCTATTTGTTCTTATATCAAGAACTCATGAAAATAAAATAATTTTTTTCCAAACTATGAAATAGCAAAAGGGGTTCATGACAATGCCGTTTATGAATATACACATTAAGTTTAAATGCAAACACCTTCAGGAACAGTTGGAATCCTCTGCAAAATGTGGTTCACTGTTTCAATGCACTGATATGACCTCAGCTGATGAGTGAGCTGAAGAAAACATTTCATGCGTCATCACCACAAAATTCTGAGTCACAAGTTTGAAAATAAACATCAATATGAGTCTGATGCATTTTGGAAATAAGCCCTGTGGACTAATGAGGCAAAGATGTTAAATAAAACGTTTAAGACTGCACCACACAAGGGTGGGTACCACCACGCTTTCTGCTTGTTTTGCAACCAGAAGCACAGAGAACAATCCACCAGTGAAAGTAGAATAGATTAATGGAAGCAACACAAATTACCCTGCTCACAAAATTAAAGGGAACACTAAAATAACACATTCTAGATCTCAGTTAAATATTCTCATTGAAAAACTTTATTATTAACACAGTGGAATTGATTGAGAAGAAAATAACACAGAAATGATCAATGTAAATCAAAATTATTACACCATGGAGATCTGGATTAAATACTCAATATGGAAAATAACATGACAGGCTGATTCAGCATCAGTGAGTATTCCTCAAGACAAGTCTGAATGAGGCTCAGTAGTGTGTGTGGCCTCCACATGCCTGTATAACCTCCCAACAACGCCTGGGCATGCTCCTGATGAGACGGCGGATGCTCTCCTGAGGGATCTCTTCCCGAACCTGGATTAGAGCATCAGTTAGCTCCTGAGCAGTCTGTGGTGTGATGCAGCGTTGGTGGATTGCCTGAAACATGATGTCCCAGATGTGCTCAATTGGATTCAGGTCTGGGGAACGGGCAGGCCAGTCCATAACATCAATGCCCTCATCATGCAGGAACTGCTGACACACTTCAGCCACATGAGGCCTGGCATTGTCATGCATAAGAAGGAACCCAGGGCCCACTGCACCAACATATGGTCTCACAATGGGTCTCAGGATCTCATCCCGGTACCTTATGGCAGTCAGAGCACCTCTGGCTAGCACATGGAGGGCTGTGCGGTCATCCAAAGAAATGCCTCCCCACACCATGACTGACCCACCACCAAACTGGTCATGCTGGAGGATGTTGCAGGCAGCATAACGTTCTCCACAGCACAGGGCACCAATGACGAATCTGACAATTTTGGTGTTCCATTAGCAAACGCCAATCGTCCTGCATGGTGTTGGGCTGTAAGCACAGGCCCTATATGTGGACGTCGGGCCCTCATACCATCCTCATGGAATCTGTTTCTGACAGTTTGAAGAGAAACATTCACATTAGTGGACTGTGGGAGGTCATTCTGTAGGGCCTTGGCAGTGGACTTCCTGTTCCTCCTTGCACAAAGGACGAGGTAGGGTTCCTTCTGCTGGGTTGTAGCCCTCCTAAGGCCCCCTCCATGTCTCCTGGTGTACTGGCCTATCTACTGGTACCTGTTCCTTGCTCTGGACACTGTGCTGAGAGACACAGCAAATCTTCTTGCCACCGCTCGCACTGATGTTCTATCTTGGATTAGCTGCATTACTTGAGCAACTTCAGTGGGCTATAAAAAACGCCTCATGATGCCAGCACTGACAACATGAAAAAGTGACTAAAAATTCAACCAGAAAGGACGAGAACAGAGAAATGATCTGTGGTCACCACCTACAGAAGCACTCTTTTGTAGGGGTTGTCTTGCTAATTGCCTCTCATTTCCACCTGTTGTATGTTCCATTTGCACAGCAGCAGGTGAAATTGATTCACAATAAGTGTTACTACCTAACTGGTGACACTGATTCCACAAAGGTGTGACTGATTTGGAGTTACATTTTTTTGTTTAGGTGTTCCTTTTATTTTTTTTTAGCAGTGTATTAATCGAAAAGCAGGCTTTACCTTGTGCTCCATTTCGTCTTGGAGCGTTGTAAATCAGCTTTGATTTTTATGTAATTTAAGATGTCCAGTGCAAACATACTGAGTCCACAATACTAAACATTACCTTACACACACACTTACATTCTTCACATATCTTTGAACTGATGAGTATGATTGATTCATCTGCTCGCTGACAGCCAGTCCTGATCAATGTTGGATCTGGTGATGGCCTCAGACCCTTCATCACTGTCATTCAGAATGTGCATCAAAACAAAGTGTTAGAGAGTCCTTCCATCTCTTGTGATAAATAGCTGTCTGTTTTATCACAGCACCTCATTATGTCTGACATCAGGTTTTCTCAGCAAATGCTGCTCTCCAAGCTGTAGTTATGTCCAGAGTAAAGGAAGTAGGGCGGATAACATATTTATGCAGCTGCAGGTGCAAACTTGTTTCTGGCTTTTTGATATGCATAAACCTAAAACTGCTGGCTGAAATGATTGATGTTCCAACAAAGACAAACTTGTACTTTGTTGTTTTTTTTTGAAGTGGGGTTGTTTGGAGTAGGTATAAGTGGTAAGTATCGTACCTGCAGAAAAGAGCATATAGGATGATCCCTTTCTTGTAAAATCAAGCTAACAGCTACTCAGAACTGAGCCAAAAAGAGAGCAAAGTTTGACCATCCAAAACAGGTCAACAATGGCAGGGCCAAGTCATTTTTTTCAAGTCACAAGTCTCAAGTCTTTCCACTCAAGTCTTCAGTCATTTTCAAAGTAAATGCAAATCTAAGCCGATTCCAAAATCAAGATATGCAAACTTTACTTTCAACTCAATTCCAAGTGCTAAACTTTAATTTTCAAATCTTACACAAGTAGTTCAACCTGCTGCAGATCATTTAATCTGAATAAATAAAATGTTGCTAATGTTACCATGTAACTTTACTGCTGCAGGGTTTGCAGATTGCAGAGCCAGCAGCTGATTTAACAACCAATCTGTCATCAGTTTTGGGTTTACATGTTCCTGAGATCTGCAAAATTTTGACCATGTATTCAGAATTCAAAAGCATTTCAGCTTCCAGGATTTAATTAGGAAACAAAAACAATTAATCAGGCATTTAGCGAACAATAACTATACATTAATCACTATATTAGATTTAACTAAATTCCATGTTTAAGTTAAATATCAAGAATAAATCCCAGGTTGTTACCTGTTTTACATCATGGAATTTATTGCTTTTATCACCTTGTAAATTGTCCAAGCAAATGAAATGATAAGTAGATTTTTTTCTGACTGGTGTTTCATAACATCAGTGTATCACATCACTATTCTTCATGTTTCTCTTCTTGAACTTGATTGAATGCTGTGTTAGATCTGGGGATTATAGTAAATTACTATAAACTGTCTTGAAATTAATAAATCTGTTAAGTAACTGAAGAAATACAAGCATAACCAACACACTTGCTGATCATCTGGAGTCAACTTTAGATCAGTTAAACAGGCAGTTTTTTTTTTTGTTTGTTTGTTTTTGTTTTTTTTTTTTTTTTTAACATTTGCATGTAGAAACTTTATTTTCCAGTTGAAAGATAATTCAGATGAAGCAAACAACCACTCCCAAACCTGCACAACACTAAAGATAACAGTAATAGTATGGTCTTTATACCTATATAATATATATAAATTAGTCTTATAGATTATATATACTCCTATATATGATCCTATATGACATATAGGATTGATAATAATCTGGAACATTGCTGGAAGCATTGTACTGGTGACATATTAATAAACTATTAATAACAAAGACAGTGAACACATTTTCTGTGGTCATCCACTTGTTTAGGGTTAATAGTATCTTGAGCTTCAAACATCTCAAAGAGCTCAATTATCATCATCATCATCATCATCATCATCATCATCATCCAAAAATAGAACAGTGTAACTGCAAAGTTATGACATGGTCATCTTACCTAA
Organism: Anableps anableps; assembly: GCA_014839685.1. Classification (NCBI taxonomy): domain Eukaryota; kingdom Metazoa; phylum Chordata; class Actinopteri; order Cyprinodontiformes; family Anablepidae; genus Anableps; species Anableps anableps. The sequence goes on along the minus strand of CM026084.1, from coordinate 4,336,859 downwards.
ACTGGAAGGGCGGTTAAGGGGAGAGTTAGTCAGAGTCAACAGGTTCATGATGACTCTGCAGGAGCTGGAGAGAGCCACAGTTTAGGTGGAAGAATCTGTTACCAGAAAAACTATTATTTTTGCTGGAAGGAAACAAAAGCCTGAAGTTGCTCTGTTTGCAGTTTTCCTCAAGGTCCACAGGGGACACAGTAAACATATGAAAGAGTATGTTCTGGTCAGAGCAATCTGGTGGACATGCAAAACACTATTTGTGGTGAACAGTTACCGTTGCACATTCCCCTAAGTTCACAATTTACAGAGTAGTGGTAGCATCACGCTGTGAGGATGCCTTTTTTGTTGCGTGTTCAAATCTGTCCAGTCTGACTGAGTTAGAGCTATTTTACAAAAAAGAATAGCCAAAATTTTTTTTAGCTATAATTTACATTTTTAGATGTGTAAAGCTGGAAGAGACTTTGTGGTTATAATTGCTGCTAATGGTGATTTTACAAAATGTAAGCTCAGGGGGGCTTAATGCAAACATATGTCTCACTTTTCAGATTTCAGATTTTGTGTTGATCTGTCACTTCAAATCTGAATAAAACACATAGCAGTTTGTAGTTGTAATGTGACAAAAGGTAAAAAAAAAAAAAAAAAGTTCTGAAGGAATTATCACTGAAGCAACTGAATCACTACCTTCGCGGTGGCGCAGAAATTTTCAGCAGTTCTTTTTTTTTTTCCAGCAGTTCTTAAAAAACAGACATGCTGTCACAATCTGAGAGAGGCCTTGTTTATGAGATGAAGGTTTTAACAAGTGCGTGACACCCCTGCAGCAAAGCCCATATGAATCAACTCAGTCTTAAGAAAGACTCATGATGTTGAAACAAAGCTAAAACAAATTTAAAAGCATGAAAACAGTCTCTTTGCGAGAACACACCCAGTCCAAAGGTCATCCTGTTTCACAAACTACACACAAACACACAGACAGACTTTGAATGCACCATCAGTAGATCTATGTTCTTCACAGCTAAATCCAAATTTTACTTTTGCATGAATATTCCTTTGCTCTGATCTGACCATCAGAGTGGTCATTAAAGCTCAGTCCAAAGAAGAATTTAGGACTTTATTTAGTTTGGAAACCCATGCTCTAAAACACAAATTTCTCCTCACAAAGATAAACACATGCATTTATGAGCACACGCTATCATTGCAGAGAAGCATATCAAATATTACAAAACATCACAAGGCTTGTGCAACACTCCACGCGCTGCAGCATACGCTTTGTCAAGCAGTGACCCCCCCCTCCAACAACCTTCACACATCAGTGCCATGGGAATGAGTGATACGATGGCATGTGAAGATGTGACAGAAAAAGGCTTCCTGACAGGGAAGAGGAGAGTTAGAACAGTAAAGAGGGGCGGAATGAAGGGGATGTGGGGGTGGAGTGGGACCATCAGAGGTCTCCGAAGAAATCTTATCAGAGCAAAGTGGGAGAGGGGTTCTGGGGGGGGGTTCCACTGGAGTTAGCACATCAGAGGTGAGGGAGATTCAAGGATTAGCAAATGAACCAATGTGGCGTCCTCTTTTCAGCTCTGTCTTTACAGCCAATGATCCTCTTTTGTGTTTTTGTGTGAGTTTGTTCATAACCCCTTGGAAAAATATTTACACCCCTTGATCTTTTCCCCATTTTTTCACATCACAAATACAAACTATAATGTATTTTATTGGGATTTTATGTGATAGACCAATATAAAGTTTGTAATTATAAGGTGGATGTAATATTGTACATGGGTTTCCAAAAAATTAGAAATGAATTATTCCTCCCAACCTACTCACCCAAACCCCATCAAGTCAGTACTGAAAAAAATCTAGAGACAAACATTCTAACCTAATCTTTGTAAAACAGCTCAAACTTATCAGACTGGATGGAGAACATTTGTGAACTTTGATTTCTGCCCATAAATTCTCATTGAATTTAGATCTAGATTTTGATTAGGTCATTCTAACACATGACTATGCTATGCTCTGCCCCAGTCTTCTGGTCAGAACAAAAGGAACTGAATCTGCATTCATGTATAATTTTTCCTTGCACTTCTCGATTATGTGCCAGCTTTTTGGTCTGTCAGATAAAATTCCAATAAAATACACTGAAGTTTGTGTTTGTAATATGACAAAATATGAAAAACCTCCATTAAAGACACTGAATCTTAGTAAATCTTTTTACAAGACCTTTCATCAGATTACTGCCTGATCCAAAGCTTCTCCTTCCCTCTTTAATGTTATGTTCTTGCCTAGTATATGGGACTTGCTTCTCCTACTCCAAATCCCACTGTCCCACATCTCCTTTCTTACTCTCCAGTTCTAAGCATTTCTGTTTCCTCCCCTCCTCAGGGATAATAAGAAAGGGATAGACAGTCAAGGAAGTAGGACAGAAAGAAAGAGAGCTTACATAACACTCCAATCTGGTTGATTTTCTTTGGCTTTGCGCACCTTGTGTCACTCCAGTGGTCTTATGTTGGCCATAATATCAAGTGACAGGCCAGCTTTCCACTTCGACAAGCCTGTGTCTTTAAAGCACCGAGCAAGACAGAGGCCAACACGAGAAAGGGAGGGATGTCGAAGGATGGGAAACGAAGGCAAGGAGATATTAAAAAATAATCAGATGTGAGCTTGCAGGAGGAGCAGATGAGGATATGAAGGGAAAAAAGACCAAATATAAACAACAACACTGAGAAAAGCAAGGCCATCCTCCGTCCGATGCTGAATCTTCCAGTGGGTCAGCTCCACCCTCCAGCAGTGCAGAGGTCGGCTATTCTATATGAGCGATCCAGTGACCTTTGAGAGCAAACATTGATGTTAACTTTACTTGATTTGTTTGCTTGCTTGCTCCACCACAGTAGTGAAGAGAGATAGAGAGAGCCAGGATAGAGAGACAGAGAGAGAGGACTGTGTTTCTGAAAGTAGGCCAGTCACTGTCTAGAAATGTGGACGCTCCCGTTTCAAGCCATTCCCCAGAGGAGAAAGACTGACTGCCGTCTGCCTGCCAGCTTGGCCAGTTCACTGTCCGCTGTGCTGCCTTCATTGTCGTCATCTGTTACATGTTTCAGATTGAAAATGTTCACAGCCAGTGGGATAGCTGGAAGATGAGGTTTGCATACTTGAAAGGGCTAACTATTAAATGTGTAGCAAAAACATTTAAAAACATAAATGAATCCCAGCTTTCCATTTAATAGCATAGATTCTTTTTACTTGATTTGTTGCTGCAAATTCTACCTTATGCACAAGATATACACTATATTGCAGGAAGTATCGTTGTTTCCCTTTAAACTACTGTCAACATGAGTGACATTCCATTCATAATCCAAAGGGTATAACGTGATGTTGCCCCACCCTTTACAGCTATAACTGAGCTTCCTCTGGGAAGGCTTTCTATAAGGTTTAGGTGGGTGTTTATGGGACCATCGTTCCAGAAGTACATTTGTGAGGTAAGACACTGATGTTGGACAATAACACCTGGCTGCCAAGAATTCAAGAGACTTGATTTATTTTTTTAAACAGATAGTGTTTTGATTATTTGATTGACTCACAAACTATACAGTTTAATGAAGTCACACGTAACTTTACCTTATCATACATCTCTTTACACAGTTTATTGTTTTTTGTTTCCAATGTAAGACCCAAATCCTGAGGGATATAAAATTCCAGCTCAACAGCAAACTGGTTTAAAATAGAAGACATAAAAGTTAAGCTTTTATTATCATGAGCTGTATGTTTCAGTGGTACTTTCTATCCTGTTAACATTTTCCATCTATAGTGCCCTGCAAAATTATGCCTTAATTAAATCCTCAAAACTTTTCCATATTTTGTTATCTTTCTGCCACAAGCTTCATTGTGTTTTATTGGGCTTTGTTTTTTCCAAAAATCATGGTACTTCTTAGTTTACATTTTTAAGAGTGCTACACAACACACACACACACACACACACACACACAGAGAGAGAGAGAGAGAGAGAGAGAGAGAGAGAGAGAGAGAAAGAGAGAGAGACCAAAGAAAAAGAGGGGACTGACATATTTTCATCATTTTAAAATCTGAGTCTTTAAGCTCGAGACAGGATGGTGGACACATGTCCTTTAGCATAGTCAAAGAAGGGTTTCTATATACCGTGAAATATGTGAGTCTTAAAATGGACCAAGGATGTTAAAAAGTCAAGTGGGATGTTCTCCAGTATAAGTTTTCTCTATCCAAAAACAGTAGGTGACCTTTTAGAAATGCATGGCAATAAGATCACAAAACGTTAGAATTTTATCCAATTTACTATTTTATTTGTTGCTTATATCCTCACTTAGAAGACTGAGGAGAAGAGATACAGGATGAAGATCGAGGTTAATTTGAATAATTATTTAACTAGTTATTGGGAGATTTTAATGGCCAGATTAGTAATAAAGGGGGGCATAACTGTGAAGTGGAAGAAAAATGCTGTATTATTTTTGGTTTTGTAAATAGAAACCTAGTATGTGTGCTGTGCATTTATATTCTGCCCTCCTAACATCAATATTTTCTATGCTTTTCAACAGGACCTAACTAATGCTTAGGGCTGTTGCACCAGCCTTAAGTCTTTTTAAGCCCAGTACACACTGTGCACATTTTAAAAAATCATACAGGACTTGAACATCCCACACTGTGGAAGCTCAACATCAGCGAATCTTGGTAGCTTCTGTCACACAGGTCAGACAATGAAAAGCCAGCACATTACAAGTCCTAACAGGCTCATTATTAGATTCAGATGCTAAAAACAGGGATCGGAGGTGGAGGAAAAGGAGACTGCTGCTTAAGTGCTCATGGTGGTGCAAAAGACGACAGTAGTCAGATGTCTGTTGTCGCAAGCGTCACACTGGATGATCTAATCTCTTAATACAGCTTGATATTTGTTCATAAGAGAGCTCAAGCCTGTACAACCATAGAGCCACCAATTTCATTTCACCAACAGAGACTTTTTACAATTGTTTAACAATGATGTTTTTTTTTTTTTGTTTTTTTTTTTTTCCAAAAATGCCCCAGATTCACATAAGAATCTGGCCTAATCAGTTTTACAGGCCTTAAGCTTCAAGTCACCCTGTTCCTGCTTAATAGAAGCATCCCCACGTTATGATGCTGCCACCATCATGTTTCACAGTGATAATGCTATTTTAAGGGAGATGTACAGTGTTTTACACCAATCCTAGCATTTTACCTGCAACTCAGAAAAGAAAATCTCCATTGCATCTGACCAGAGCACCTTCTTCCACATGTTTGATATCCCCTTAATCACTTGTGCCTAACTGTAACAACTTTGACAACTTTTTCTCATGAAAATAAAATTATACCCTGGGTTCATCTCTTAGTGAAGTAAATGAAATCGAAATCTAAAGGAATAAAGGATTTGTTTTCACTTTTTCTTCCTCATCGGAAAACAGCGGTTTTGTGAGCCATATAGAAACATGCACAAATGAGGTTGTGACAGAATTCAACTGAGATAAAGGGCAGTAAACTCTCCACCAAGGCTTAGAGCAAAAGGTTGAGACCTTTAGTTGATCTGACCCACTTTCAAAACTCATCCCAAGTCCCTTATTTCATGGCCCTGTCTGTCTGTGTTGTAAAGAGGGATGGGTAGCCATGTGGAGAGAGCACACAAGGACAATCATGAATGCACCCAGCCCACCCCTTAGCTCTGCTTGGTGTGGCTAACCATTAGCATCATGTAGCTCCTGGCGCTAATCCAACCAGGACAGTGCGACCTTAATCTCTTCATTTGTCTCTGAGCTCCAAACACATCTGGTCATCTCCAGATGCAACAGTCACGCCTGTTGCTGATGGCTCTGCACGGCCTGTAGTGGGCGTGATAATCTTGGACAGGTTTTACAGCCCACTCCCTACATCTCTATAGATCAACCCTCATTAAACTATGCTACTTAATCAGCTCTTCGCATTATGCATGGCTCAGACATGATGGGGATTACAAGAAAACCAGATTTATCAGACCCTTACCTTATGGCCTACTCACACATTTGACCACCAGTCTTATTTTATACCGAAGCTTTCAGGCTTTTATTACTTACAGCAACTACATCAAAAAACAGAGGGTCTGAGTGATGAGATTATTTGTATATTTGGGGTTTGATTTACATGAAATCAAATTTTGTTTCTGGATATGCATAGGCATGATAACCAAACCAGATGACACTATTACAAATTTAGCTTTAAGGGATATTTAGATGTTTTTCCATAAACCACAGAAACAGAAGTTTGTAATTACTTGATCAGTTTGATTTTTTTTTTAAAAAAAGATCAACAAAACTATTTTTTGTTTGAATTCAGTTGTACATAAAATAATCTAATTTGGCTTACATTTGTTATTTTACTGCACATGAGCTTTAAAAGTTAACATTGTACTGATTTTATTTACTTTATTGTAGCAACAGTTTAAGACTAGTTGCATAAGCAGATTTTGATCAGGACATATAGATCATAGATGTCATTAAGGTGAAACACAGATTGATCTGTTCACAGAAGGCATAATTTCAGTGGCAAAACTAGGGGGACAACAGAGGAGCAATAACCACCACTATAAATATGCTGTTTGTATACAGGACGATGTTTTTCCAAGGTTCTTCCAAATCCACAGAGGTACGTTAACCTCAACAGCATTAAATCAAATGTAGGAGACGGGGGAGACTCATTGTTGCAAAATGTTCTCACACACCCCACTTTTTCACATTGTAATGTACCTTATATGTATTGACGTAAGTATGAGTCAGACCTGGAACTCAGACCACAAGCCAGGAAAGGTTGAACGTGTTTTATTAACAAAAATCAAAATGTGCAAGATGTTCACTAACTTCTTTTTTGGACTTTCTCGTCAGACCTGAGAAATGGTGTGTGTGACTTGGAGGGTGTGTGACTAGCAAAACACAGGAAGTATTGTGAAAACAGGGAGTACTGGATTACCCGACAAGGAAGTCCTCTTCAGAAACTCAACAAACTTGAATCTTCAGAGGTGTAATTGTTGAGGATTGGAAATATGTCCTTTTACTGGAGATTGTTTCACCCACGGGACCATATAGAGGGGAACACTCTATATGTTGGAAACCAGGAACGTTGACGTCACTGAGCACATAGCTCCGGCAGCAGGCTAAATAGGTTCACACACACCAATCCAATCTTCATAACATAGCAGAGGAGCAGCAGCACAGGTGTAAGCAATCAGCAGCCAGCAGGAGTGGGAGCGGTAGGGCAAATAATGACATTATATGGGTAAAACATGAAGAGATATGTTGTTTTTTCAACTTTATATATTATAACATGGAAGAAAGCAGTATGACATGGTGGATGCCCGTTTGTCTTGCTCCCCTCCCTAGCACCCAACCACCCACCCCCTTACCAAAACTTCTTACTATATAATCTTAAAAAACTGTGTTAAATGCACTCATGTTTTTTCTGTGACTTGCCTACTTTTTCAGAGTTTTCTGGGATGAATACACATTTTAGATATATGCAGCATGTTAAAAACAATGATGTTGATCAGTGAAGTGCCTACATTTAGATTTAGATTTTAATCTTAGTCAGATTTGAAAACCCTCCCCAACCTTTCTGCAAATGAGGTTTTGCAGCAAAGAAAATAACATACTGAGTGAAATACACAAGAAGGTACATTTCCTCTTTCCTCTAACTGAGCAGACATAAAACCACACTGCCAGTGGCAGAGACAACAGGAAATAGCTAAGTTGGTGTTTTTGTGAATTAACTTGGGGGCATTTGTAGTTGAAAGGTGACTGGACATAATTTTACGAATTAGCTCCCAAAATTGGTGTCTGTTTATTCTATCACACAAAAACAAAAACATGATTGATATCCCTAAAATCATTTCAACTAAAGTGACAGTTTTGGGGGATTGTGTTTTTGGTAGTTAATGCAGATCTGCTTTTATTTAATGTAGAAATGCCTGTCTATTTAAAACTGTGTAAAAAATATATGTCTTTGACAAAATCCTGATAGTATTGCTGTAAAAATAAATTCTGTGCTGAAGCTCATCCTTGCAGCATTTAAACATTTGTTCTTTGAGAGCGAACAATGGCTGTGCACAATTTCCCTTTTTTACTGCTGTGCTTTTCCCTCTGAGCACATGCTTCCAAGGAGAGATGAAGGGAAGGAGTTTCCCTTCTCTGCCTCATTTAGGTCAGATCTTCAGCAGGTTTGTAAGGATCACTGGGAGACATTTGAAGATTACGGCTGGCCCTCGTTGGCTGTTTCTGTCGGTGTCTGAGCAGCCACTGTTGTATTTGTAGCTCTGGGAAATGCAGCAGAAGTCACAGATGAGCAACATCTGATCCCGGGCGATCAGTATATGCCGTATCATTTCCCATTTACATGCCGTTGTGTGATGACTCACAGCGACAATGTGTCAAGAGTCCCAGTTTAGAGATTGAAACTAGTATCGGAAAGGCCGACATGTTTGCATGAATGCATTTATCTCAGTTTAAAGCTAGAAAAAAATACACACATTCTTCGGCATTAATGAGCAGACATTTGGCTTGCTCAGACTGAGAATTGTTTTCATTTTAAAAAATTGTCATTAAGAGCACATGATAAAATCTGCTATTAAACTCTTTTGATCTAAAGAAAACATTCCAACAAAACCTCTGATTTTTCCCAATTAGAAGCCAGCTAAAGATGCAGTAAATAGTCAAATAATGGCATTTACTTATACTTTGAGGTTTTACTTGGAATGAAGGTGAACTAGGTTTAGCTCTTTACGTCTGTGACTGTTTGTACGTGTAGTCCTTTAGGGCACATGATGGTGACTTACACAGGAAACCCCAAACAGATCAAGCAGAAGATTTGAGTGGTGATAAAAGGCTAAACCTCAAACTTCCGTCACCATGCACATGATGTTTTTCTCCTGTTTCAGCGATGAACTTGATGCCACACATTAACGACCAAAAGTTGACTTTTCAGTAGGGTGCTTCACTTTCTCTGTTTTTTTTTCAGGAGCTCTCTAATGAACAATAAACATCTTGCTTTAAAAATTGGAGTGGAAAGCAGGTTGAGCTTATGAAAATGTGTGTTAGGGAGAATTCAATTCATGGTCGCTCACCCCCTCTGAGGCTGTTTCCTGCTTGGCCATGCATTGCATCCCTTAGTTTACATCACATCCAGGTTTTTCTTGCTTTTGTCACAGTGGGACATACTAATCAATAAGCAATTAAAAAGGAAAAAGGACAAAAGGGTTACACAGCTTACTTACAAACAGAGACAGATTTATGAGGATGTTGGCTCCTTGTCTAGAATCAGTTTTACTGGAAAATCCACCCAATTTTCTTTTACGCATGCAAATGATAATAAATCGATGGTTAGGTACACATCAGCTTCGTGATGTGTAGATTGTGTTTTTCCTTTCTCAAAGCTTCTTATAACCAAAGCTTCCTTTCTAGAAACGTCTTCATCCACACAAAAAAGTGACCCGAAACAGTCTTTGAGATCGACCAAAACATCAGCATGTGTACTTAGCTGTTTTATTCTTTTACCCCAAATTATAATCCTGAGAAACCAATTGGCCTTCAGAAGTCACAAGGAGTTCAACTGTGTGTAATTAGATCTCAGTATAAGTCTTGCTGCTCTGTGAAAGCTTCAGACAGGTTTTTTTTATTTGAGAATTAGTATATTAACGTCATCATAAAGACCAAGGAACAGGGCAGACACATCAGGTAGAGAGTTTAAAACAGAGTCATGTTATAGGATAATTTCCAGGCCTTTAAATATATCACATCCAAAAATAGAAAGAGTTTGGAACAACTGCAAACCCACCAAGGATGGGCAAGGAGATCACTGATTTGGCAAGGGAAGCAGCATCTCAGGTGGGAGAATCTGTCAATAGGACAACTATTAGTTGGCCTTTATGAAAGAGTGACAAGTTTGTTGAGTAAAAAAAGCTTTTGAGGGGTTGGGGAGGTATTATGCAAAATCAATCTCATGTTATAACGTTATTCGCTAATCAAAAACATATCTGGAGTGTAGCTTTGATTCTTTCATGCATATTTGAGGAACTATTGAATTTCCCATTGCAATCATCCAGGGGTGCCTATCCCCCCCCCTATTTCCACGAAGCTCCTCCTCAAAATGCAGTCTTCAGTGGAGCAATTAACAAACACCTGGTGGAACTGCACATCTGCTGAGGTTATCATACCAACTACTTATCAGTCTAATGCTCATGAGAACAGTTGTAAAGAGGATAATGTAAAGGCATTGTTGTGATGATGTGCTGATGGCAGAGTGTCGGAAAGAGCAGGAGCTTCTTAAAGAGACAGAGGCCCAATTTCAAGGTATCAAATTGTGAAGTCAAGTTTCTTTCAAGACCTGTTTGATATTTTTTTTAACAATTGAAGGCAACAGAGTTACTTGATTGTGCTATAAAATGACACAATGTGCCTGGAAAATACATAATACTGGCCCTTTAAAAGTTCCATTTCCAGTTACCCACAAACCATGAAAGGGTCAGAGTAAACATGTGGTGTGCAGACTGTTAGATGAGACCAAAATGGGGCTTTTTGGCCTACATGTAAGAAAACATGTGAGGGGGACAACTAACAACCTGAACACACAATCCCAGCTTAAAACATGGTGATGGTAGCATAATTTGGGCTAAAAAGAATAAAACGGCTAAGTACACATGCTCATGTTTTTGGTCTATCTCAGCGACTGCGTTCAACATGACTGTTAAGTTAATTGGTCTCTCTAAATTTTTCTTTAGGTGTGAGTGTGGGTGTGCTTGGCTGTCTGTGTGTTGCCCTGAGATGGACTGGCGACCTGTCCACGGTGTACCCCACCTCTCACCCCTCACGACCCTGCATGGATAAGTGTGATGGATAATGGAGGGATATAAATATATCTATATTTATATCCATAAATAAATAAATAAATATATATATATATATATATATATATATATATATATATATATATATATATATATATATATATATATATAAAATAAAAATATAAATATAATAAAAACTAAATTGAAAGCCTCATACTTTGCTTACACATTTCCTGAAAGCTTATTCTGTCGCTTTCTGCTTTCTATGCAGCTTTTAGTGGTTTCTTTTGACATTGAGGCCAATTGCGTATGATCTATGAATAACGTTTGAAGCCCCAGGTTGCAATAAGTCTTAAAGGAGGGGGAAGACGAGCAGGCTCAAGGTCATACAATACTCGACGGTAATCTTAACCAGGAAGAGGTGTTGAAACCACCCATCCTGTGCAGAGGAATAGCTGCCGCTGGTTTACAGGGAATTCACACGCAGCGGTCACGCTTTTTCCCACCCTGATGTCCTATTGTCACTTGGCACCACAGCAACCAAAAAGCAGTTTACAGTTTCATCCAACTGCATCATGCCTGACATCTCTGGAGCCGTGCTCATCCAGAGATGCACACAAACCTGAGGAGCATATTAAGTTCGTCAGGCGACTGTTTAGATTGTGTTGTCTGCTGAGGGAGTGGGAGGGAAATGTGTTTGAGAAAAGATCCCAGCATCTCCTCTTGTTTATATTTTTCAGTGTGTGGCCTGTCTCATTACAATGCCGACACCTCGTTCTGCTGTCTTTTGACCTTGTGAGACAGACAGCTGTGGCAGATGTCTCCCATCAGGCTTGTGCCGTCCACCCCCAACATCTTTGATATGACAAACCTGCTTGCATGCCTCCCTGGATAGTTGTTTGAAAAGGCTTTAAAGAGATTAGATTTGTATGAAGTGATCTGTGGAAATGCCTCATGTCAAATTATATTTCTCTGCCTGAACAACTCATATTATGCTCAAATTTTGGGGGAATCCACAAGAATCAGGTTGCTTTAATAAAGAGGTAGTCCAGAATTATGAAGTAAGGTTCTGTTTAAAGGTTATTAGCATATCTTATATAAATCTGATAAAATAAAACACCTGCCATTTTCATTTTGGGTAAATCCAGATTGTTTCTTGAGGATGATGCTAATGGCTTGTCTGAGAGGAAACGTTAGAAAATGGTTTATGCTATGCTATCAAGTTTGCATCGGTCACTTTACACAGAATTTAATAATTATATACACAGGATATGGAGGTAGGAGGCGGTACACCATCAGAGATCTTCCTGTGTGAAACACATACTGAGAACAGAACATGTAAAGCATTTTTGGTCCTATGGCATTAGTCATTTTTAAACGACAGAAGTCCATTTTTGTCTTGGTTCTTCCCAGATTGGACCCTGACTACAGTTTCCAGGTCCAATTAGTCTGAATTTATGCTAAATGAAAATCTCAAGTGAGTTTTTTGCTGTTGGTAATACACTGATATATATTACAGAACTTTATTTCAAAAATTCTGGACTATAATTTTGGGAAGGAATATGTAGTTTGTTATAGTGTGCATTGCTGCAGCAACTGTTGAAAACATTTCTTTAAAACTCTTTTGCAGCTATGGTCTCTTTAAAGCCTTTTCCTGCAAAATCCAACACACATCTGAGAATTCAAAACATTTGGAGCGAGAACATATCTTCTCTTTGAACCATGGCAAACTAACCAGAATGACGGCAAACGTGATTTGGTGTTGAAGATAAGTCATGGTTAAAAAGGGTGCACCACAAATGGGTCATTTTAAGCAGGTCAGACATTGTGTCTTCTACAGAAGAAAATATCTTCCCTGTTAGATTCTATGGACTTCAGCAAGAGAGCAAAACAAAGTAGAAAATTTGGTAGATAGGTGTTATTTTCACCTATTTGTTCCTGCTTCCCATCCTGCTTTCAAGTGCCTGACAGAGTTCAAAAGACACCAATAAATATGCCCCCGGGCAAAAGCACATAGTAAATAAATGCGAGGTGCATAACATGTGTCACCTAGTGTTCAAACAGTGTCAAACAAGATAACTGTGTGCTTAACAGTTTATAGACAAAACTTTTAGTGATTTCAAATTAGTAAAAGTCGTTTAGGTCTGTATTACCTCTTTCTTTCATGAAGTGAAAGCCAATAAAAGAAGGCTAATGTTTGGTATTTCCACTTGCTCAGCCAGCAGGAGTGGTACACCACAACAAGGTACATTCAGCATTGTGATCTAAATTACACCTTTTCTCTCAACAAGCCTTTCTCTGTGCCTGATAATGCTTTGGCAAATGCCTGCACATAACACTGGGCTTCTGGAACCTCTCATAACCTCTGGTGCTTGTTCTAGACATGCCATCTCCTTCCAATTCAAAGAGTCTATGTCACCATCACCAGTATAAATGTGTTCGAAATTACATCCAAATCAGAACATTTATTCATGATGCTTCAAAAAAGTTGTAAATTTTTTTCAAGAGTGGAAAGAAAACATCGAAGAAAAGCAAAAGAATAACAAAAAAGGGGGAAACAGGGAATTTGTTCATTGGATGTTTAGCTCTAAATCAAGAATATGCATGTGTCCTTCTTACTGTCTCAACTTTTTATTTGTTTGCAAGCTATGATCTATGAGCTGTAAATGTTATGCATTAATGCAAGAGATGAAAAATGAGGGGAAAACACTTACTGAAGTCTAGAAAACTATCCCCTCCTCTCTCTTTTTTTCTCCAACACTTTGTTTTTTACAGGCTGCCATTTCCACTAGATTAGTGCCCAGGGTTTTAATTGCAGTTTATGAAGCTCATTTATTGGCCCGAGAGTTTGAAAGTTTGTGTAATGTGGCATCCAGTGAGGCAGGCAAGCAGCCAAGCCACCCTGTGGTTTTGCATTTCTATTTTTTTTTTTTTTTTTTTTTTTTCCCAGCCCTGTTGTTTTCCTTCTCCCCCTTCTTTCTTTTTTTAACACCAGAATGTTTCTGGGCTCACCCGTACATGCTGCTGTTTTTATAGAGAATTAGCACTTCTCTACCCAGCACTGGCTGTGTGGCTCCGCACTGGAAGTGTTGCCTTTAAATCAGCCGCCCCCTTTAAAACCACAGAAGCGCGTGCCAAGAACCCAACATTCAGCACACAGAAGCGAACGTCTCTCACGGCTTCAACCAAAGTAGTTAGTTGTTGGACTAATAAACCGAACGAATGCACATTGCATTGTTGACCCATGATCTTCTCTAAATATCTGTTTCACTTCCCGTTTCTCTTCCTTTCTTCCCTTGCATCGTCCCCTCTGTGGCGTTCCAGTGGCACCCTGGAGGCTAATTAAGCCTTAATTACATTTGTTGGAATTGATTTGTGATTTAGTCTTTCCTCTGTTGTTCCAGCTCATTGGCCCCCGTAGAAATGTCATTAATGCGCCATTATTTTCACGGGCGGTCTAATTAAAGGGACATACTCCCTGGGTTTCCTCTGATGAGACACGAGGAAGGGGAGCATGTTGGCAACTGGCACCCTGAGGATCCAAAATGGAAGACCCAGTGGGAAGGCCATGTAAAACAGTTGCATGTGAAACTATAGAGATGCTGAGTACACAGGAGTTGCAAGGTTTGGAACCAGCATCCCATTCATAGTGCTTAACATGAATGATGAGATATATTTAACTGGTTGGTTTGGGTCTAAAAGCAGACACTCGCTGGTCGGCATGTTGAATTAAAATGAACTACATTGTATGACGGTAATGGTTTTCTTGCAGGATCCAGAAGATGGGTTTTTAGTCCAAGGGTATCTCCACTAGATGGGAAAGTAGAGTTAGCAGAGTTCCAAGGTAAGTTTGATATAGATTTTTTTGAATTTCTGACTGAAGAGAGATGGGACCTGAAGAAAATATTCGTGGAGAGATACAGGTGTGTTTATTTGACTATTTAATTTCTATAGAGAAAACTTGACGTGAGCGTTGAGTAAGCTGATCAAGAAATCAGAGATGAATATGTTGAAGGCATTGAAAACATTTCAAGAGGTGAACTAGTTTACCGCTGCCACAGCCAATCATCAGGCAAAGAAAAGACATTTTTGCAGGTTTTCATGAGCTGTTCTTGGTTCTTAGATCCAGATCTTTAACTGCGGAGCCAAATGCACCATTTGAAAACAGGAACAGCCAAGAGAAGAAGCAACAACAAAAAAGCCTTGAACCACCCAGGATATGACAATATATTACTAAGATGAAAAATGTTATGGAGACTTGGTTTCAGAAGCTTAACATACAGTATATTCACTTTTTCTTGTCTTGCATTGTATGAAAGCTGGGTTGACATATTAACTAGCCAGCATATCGTAAGCAAGTGGTAACAATCCCTCTACTGAAAACAGTGGAGGGATTACCCTTTTACCATTTTTTTCTGTTTTAAGAATGTCAGCAAGCACATCCCAGCCAGTCTCTTTTGTTGAAGGAAAATTTAAGCGTTGTGATGGAGGGATAACCTCTAATGACATACTACAGGTAATAGATGTCTTATGTTTGAGGAGAAGCTGAGTGATCAACAGCCTTAGAGGCATCCATCTGACCAAGCTGACCAAATAAGGATGCATGGGTGCTTGGAGCTGACCTACAGGAAACAGCTATACCACTGTTTTTTCCTGATGATATTTGTCCCCTGGATAACCAAACCAAACCAAACCTGATGGAAGTGGAAGAGACCACCACCCATTTGACTGTGCTAGGGGCTGATGGAGAGATTTTGTTGTCCAGAAAGTGATACTGATTTCTTAGGCAAGTCTTCCGGCCTCTTGGACATCAAGCGTTATGTCAGGTTAGGTACTGGTAACCTCCCAAGTTCTGTTCAATCTCCCATATCTAAAGGAAGGCCCTACTTTATTGATATGTTCCAAACACTGTGGCAAATGACAAAAATGTCCTGTCTAGTGAAGAGTCACACAATAGGAAGACATCTCTCATTGATCTAGTGACAGCTGGTAGCTAGTTAGCTTAGCATTCAGATGTTATTGTCTCTAAAACGTTTCTCTCAGAGAAAGCAGAGAGTCAAAACATTAAACCACAGTCAAAAAGACTTTTTAATTAAATATGGAAGCTGGAGTGTGTGACTTTTTGGGGGTTGATCCACTTGTCTTTGTCTAGATACTGAAATAGGCTGATAGGCTAATGCTAATAGGTTCATTGTAGACTTCAAATACTTTCAAATACCCTCCAGCTATTTTTTCTCATTGCATATTTTTAATATGATGACAAAAAAACATATGGCCCAACGACCATATCGTCACATTGTCTCAGATTACTGTACATCTGTGCTACAGACAATTTTCACAGCAAGCGCTAAATAAAAAACACCTGAGAAATCTAGTTTAGCCATGGTTTCTGAGACTTGAGCCCAGATAAAGGGGAACTGCCTCAAAGTATGAGAAGAATGTCAAAATCAATTCTCAACCATCAAGCTGGCAAGAAAAAAATCTTGGTTCACTTGCACTACACACAGAGAGCAAAAATGTAAAAAAGACAATATTTGGTTTGGAAATTGTTTGTAATTCTTCATTAAGGCTGATGTTCCCTCGAGGAGGCCTTTGAGTTTGATGCAGAGTAGAAAGAGGAGGCCATCTACAAAGCATTCACATGTGGAAGGTCAAAGATGAATTTTTTTTCACATGATTTTTAATATACTGTTAAGCTCTACTCTATCCCTGTTCTTACTATGGAGTAACTGCCTGCCAACCTGCCATTCAATTTTGGTGCAATTCTATCAGTTGTCTCTATGTACCCTTTCTGTCTGTTATGATTGTGTATAATGGAATTCAGTCCAACATGTTGGCTGGCAGGCCGACGGGTGTGTTGGACAACTCCTTCACAGTTGGCTGGCCCAGTAAGAAGGGAGGTGTATGAAGGGGTGAGAGAGAATGAGAAAATAGAGTGGAGGGAGGGAACATCAGAGGTGGAGACAGAGCAGGAGAACAGGGAATGGGGTCACTTGAGTTTGTTGTTTATAGGATATCAGGCTTTCTCTCCACCCCGTTTAGTAGTTTGACTCCTCTCCTGCCTCCTATTGATTCCAAACAGCCATCTTTGGGAGTGTTACCCCAGTGAAAACGTCCAGCAGAGGAGAACATGTGCCATGTTTTCAGTCATTTTAGTCAAACCTTCAGTCATCTGTTTGTTTCACAACAAAGTTCACAAGAATATCACGTCTTTGTAGACGATACCTAAGATTTTATAGGCTGCTTGAAGGAAATAAACACCCTAGTCTATTAAGTGACTCTGATAAGGTTTTTAATCATCACTCATAAGGAGTTCTTCTTTGTTTTTTTGTCCAAACTCCTGTGATTGCTGAGTCATCTGGAAAAATCAGCATTCTAGCATTCTTTATTCTTGGGCAGTGCAGCATAAGAGAACTTCCATTTTTAGCCTCATGGCAAATTACATTAAGCCACAGTTCAATGAGTGCTAATGCTCTGAAAGTAACAAAAATTGACAGAAAGGGATAAAAGTTTTGTTATGCCGCTCAGGCTTTCTCCCAGCTAGGCCTCCTTTTCAGTTTTGTTATTACAGCAGCCGGATAGTGAGGGGTTAAACCTGTCTGCTGCCCACATCTGGGAGTAATTTGAAACATTCCACAAGTCTTACCACATGTTTTCAGATGGACTAAATCCTGTGAAAGGCTCGCCTGTCAGAGGGTTGAGAAAAATCATCTTTTTTTTTTACCCTCCAGGAGGAGGGAAAAAATGAGAAGGAGAAAATTAAAAGTAAATAACAGGTTTAATGTTCTTGCAGGTGAGTCCAAAGCTACCGATGTGGGTGGGTGTACAAGGTTGTTTCTGGGCTTGTTTGTGAAACTGGAGGCAGCAAGAGTCCCAAACTCCCTCTTGCATGTTACTTGAACGTGTTCTGAGGAAAAGCTGTTTCTTAACAGCTATTTGCAAGTTAAAAAAAAAAGGCTTTGAGGCTCAGCTAACTGTTTCCATGCGGCTGATACCATCTCGTCTGTGTTCTTATTCTTTCCCTAGCACATTTCTTTTTTATCCTTCACAGTCTGGCACCATAAAGTGAACCAATGTGAAAGCCATATAGCCTTTCAGCACACTTCCAGACACACAGTCGTGAATGGCAAATTTAGCTTCTGGTACAGTAGGACGTGTTCTTCTTTGTCCATGCAAGCTCAAAGATATTTTAATCTTACTGTGATATATCCAGAATCTTTCTTTTCTACAGGTCCAGTCAGGTAGCCTAAAATTTCAGACCAAAGTGCTGTTTGGGGCATCAGAAGGTAATAAGTTTCAGTCTGTTTGCTGGAGTTCCAAATACCTGAAGACTTAACGGGCTCAAAGGATACTTAATGTGACTACCAAGGGTGAATCACCTTTAATAGTGTGCTCCTACCTAGATTAAGAGTATGTCATTTTTTTTTTTTTTGATTTTTTTTGGCTAATGAAAATTTGAAAGAGAAATCATATTTCTCCAATGTTAGCTTCTCTTCATTTTTTTTATTCCAGAGTAGAACTTAAGGTTCGTCTTCTTACATATAAAGCCCTGAATAATTAAGCTCCATCATACATCAGAGATCTGATTGTTCCAGATGTTCCTAGCAGAGCACTTCACTCTCAGACTGCAGGTTCGACTGGTTCCCGGAGGTTCTTAAAGTAGAATGGGAGGCAAATCCTTTAGTTATCAGGCTTCTTTCCTGTGGCACCAGCACGCAGTTTTAGTCCATGTGGCAGACGCCCTGTCTGCTTTTAAGACTAGGCTTAAAGGGGTCATGACAACAAATTTCATTTCTGTGATGATACAGATGACCCTGTCTTTCTGTGTTTAAGCCTTTCTCTCTGCTAGATACAACAACTGAGGGAGCCATTACTACAACTAACTCTGTTTTGTACTTATTTTTCATGGCATAGATTTTACAACTAGCTTAGAGCCTATCTGTTTAGTTGTGTTTCTCTCACAGTTGAAGGGGTGCTTAGTACCAAAGAAGGTACAAATTCTCCTGTCATCTGTGCGTATGCTCTGTTTTAATACCAGTTAGTTCTGACCAAAACCTGACTTATTTTTAAGTACCTGCTAGAGGGAGAATGCTAAATTTTCATAATTTCACAAAACTTTCAATACTTTTTTTTAATCTTTAATGTGAAATATATTTGGTATAATTTAAAAAAAAAAATGAACAAATCGCTTTGAGGGAGATATTAAAGACAAAGGGCTAAAATAAGCTTATCACATAGGTGTCCATAGGTGTCCAAATCCACAGACTAAGAAATGTTGAAGTACATTTTCATTTAAGTTTTATAATCATTATTCTTCACATCTGGAATCAATTATAATGAATTTAATCTGGCCTGAAATAAAATTAAGATGTCTTAATTAAGACAGCTTAATTAAGAATAGAATTTTTCCTGATATTTGCTCATTTACATCCTTTTGACAAAGCAATAGTCTTCATAGAGGTTCGACAGGATGAAAATAATTTCATTGTATAAAGGAATCAGTCAGGAGAACAGGAGAAAAAAAAAATCCACAACATTATGTACTCATAGTTCGTAAATTAGAATATGTGTTCCAATGAGGCTCTTCTGTCAGATTAAAAGAACTTTGAAAACAACAACTTTTAAGCAGGTATTAAACATCCTTTTTATGAAGCCCACATTTCTGTATTATACATGTTTTTTATTTTTCTGATGTAAGATTTTAATGTTAAATGTTGTGTTTTTCTTAGCGGTAAGCAGAAAATCATCATAATTAATGGAAATAAAGGCTCGAAAACAAAACTCAGTAATTACTAATTACTGTAAGCGACGTGTTTCACTTTGTGAACTGAGTTACTGAAAAAAAAAGAACTTTTCAATAATATTTTAATTTATTGAATATGACTGTATGTATAACATGGTACAGTGGAAATAGTCGTCAAAAAGCAAAAGAATAATGAGACAAAAGCATTGTTTCTTGGAATGGGACATTTCTCCAAATTTGATGACAAGACAAGACAAAAACTGGTCAGGGAGGCTGCCAGCAGGTCAGCAACACTGAAGAAACTTATTTTTCAAAGAAAATATCCAGGACTGGCTACAAACCTTATGAAAGAGCAAATTATTATTTGACAAAACTAAAGTAAAATTTTTGGGGCACATTTCCAAAAGATGTCTTTGGCCCAAACACAGTACAGTGCATCACCAAATCAGCACCATACCCACTGTAAAGCATGATCGTGGCAGCCTCTTCATCACGGGTTACTTGTCTTTAAATAGAACTGGGGGTTTCATTGTCATGGATGAACTTATTAACTGTCCCAAATACTTATTAAGTTTTGACTTAAAATCTTCAAATGTTCTCTCCACATTTGGGATCAGGAATTTTTAAAAGGACTGTGTATGCTTTTTAGATCCACTGCATCCACAAGGTGGACTGGCTCATCTTGACATCAAGCCCCTGGCTCTCAGGTTTCCCCAGTGTATTGTACACTGTAATTACCCACAGACATTTACGAAGCTGCAAATGTTTCTGCTTGGCCAGAGTGACACCCTACACAGTTGGGGGGGGCCGCTTGGTCTCTAACTCCCTGTCCATTTCTTTGTAATCCAGGACAAGACATGTGGTATGTGGGCCTGTGCTGGGGGTTAAAAGCGTTATCAGGCTGGCTAATGTTACTACTCTTTGGAAATAGCCGTAGACTTTCACACGGGATGGTAAACAGGCAACCAGCATTTAAAGGCTGAAACTGGGCACCTACTAAAGGACTGCACCAGGTCCCATGTAACAAGAAAAATTAGAGCATCTCTGTGGCATCATCAATAACCATCTACAGAGATTATTTATTTCATACTTTCTTGTTATAATAGAAAGAATAACAAGATAAAGGAAGCTTTGAGATCCTCTAAGAACATTTCTGAGAGTTCCAGAAATAAGTAATTGTAATTAAGGAAGTTTTCATAGAGCATGTAACCTCAGAATGGAATCATTAAGCAAGCTTTGATATTTGAAAAAAATTTCATATCTGATAAGACTGCCTCAAGTCTTTATTTCTGTTATGATGATTTTTCTGCTTATGCTAAAAACAAAAAGTTGACATTTCAGATTCAAATGTTACATCAGAACAATAAAAACATTTTGATTCAGAAATGTGGGCTTGGTGAAAAGTATGTTTGACACATGCTTAAAGGTATTTTTTTTTCAAAAGGTATTTTTAATCTGACAAACGTGCCTCATCGGGAAACATATTTTAATTTACCTCCAGAGAATTCTGGGTCTGCCCCATGGTCTTCTCCCATAGGACGCAACAGGTAAGCCTTCAAACAGAGCCACTCGGAATGCATCCTGATCAGACGGCTGAACCACCACAACTGATGGAGAGTAACAGAGACTCTACTCTCTACTCTGCTACTGTATGTCCATCCACCTTACAGAGGAAGCTTTCTGCCACTTGAAACTAGGATTTTATTCTTTTAGTCATGGTCCATATCCCATAACCACTGGTGAAAGTCGAAACATAGATGGACCACTAAATTGGGCAATTGAGTTTTACAATTAAGAACCAAGCTCCTGAGAACAGCTCAACCGTCCGCTGAAGGTTATGGCGTAAAAAAAATACCTACAGAACCACATCATCTGGAAAAAGCAAAAATGAGATCCCAAGGTTCCTCAACCAGATACCCTCCACTCCATGACAAAGTCTTGGGATTCTGTCCATGAACAACAAAAAGGATCAGTGAAAAGGGGAAACCCTGGCAGAGTCCAAGAAGTCCATCTTAGGCAAGTTATTTTACGATAAATGGAATGAGATGAAAACCTAGGTATCTAGTCGTCAAGGGCTGGTGTCCTGCAACTTTTAGATGTTTCTCTGATTCAGTAAACCTGGCTCCAATATTAGCTCATTAGCAGAGCTCTGTAGAGCTCGACTGAATGCTAGGAAGGCAGTTTAGCCATTTAATTCAAATGTGTAGGACAAAAGACACATCTAAAAGTTGCAGGACACTGCCCCCGAGGACTTGAGTTTGAGCCCACTGATCTAGACAAAGACAGGTGGATCATCCTCAAAAAGTCACACTCTCCAGCCCCCATATGCAAATCAAATGTCTTTTTAACTGTGCTTTAATGTTTTGGTGCTTTGATCTCTCTGAAAGAAACATGTTAGAGACTACTTTTAGAAACATCTGAATGCTAAGCTAACTGGTTACAAGCTGTCGCTAGATGAATGAAAGATCTCTTCTTATTGTGTAACTCTTAACTAGACAGGACATTCTCTGTCGTTTGCCTTAATGTTCTGTTGAACTTTCTTCAGGGCCATGGGCTTGTATTTTGTAATCCCTGAATTATTTAAATTGCCTTTTAATCTGACACGGTATTAGCTTGTTGCAAGCACACATGACCAAAAGCACAAACAGTGCGGCATGTAAAACTTGTTTAATCCTTCCAGCTTTTGTATTGTCTCTTAGCAATGCTCTGCTGAAAGCAGCAGCAGAAATTTTGGCTCTTCGAAGCGTGTCCAGATCCTGATTTCCTGAGTCTGGGCATTCCCAGAAACAAATGGTAAAATGGTAAATGTCCTGTACTTGTATAGCAAGAGTTTACAAAGTGAGTATATGTGTCCTAAAAGCCAGCGTCTCAAAACAGACAGAAGTGTTTCCGACATGTTGCATGAATGGAGCAACGTTAAGCATTGAATTATGTCTCATATAGTTTTACACAATGCTGCTGTTTGCCCTCAACATGTTTTGATGCATCCTATATTTATGCTGCAGAGCATAGATTAGCTGTGCTGAACTGCAGTGCCGTTAAAATTCAGCTCCAGCAACTTCATATCAAACCTGGCTACAAGTAAATGATGCAGCTGGGCTAGGGATACCCAGGAGGCCTCCCTAGTCGACCTAGAGATATGCAGTGGAAACACAATGCTTCACTCTACAAATCCCTGCACTGCAGCTTAATGCATGAAGCTGGGTCCATCAAGTCTGCATAAACACATGCTGTACACATGCATGGCAAGCCCAGTCCCACCTGTCAAAAAGCAGTGAAATGAGACAGCTCCATCTCGTCAACCCTTCTGTTATGACAGCAGCTACTTCCACCACTGCATTCTTTTAGCATTTGAAGGCTCCAGTCCATGACTGCTTGCATGCCTGTGTGTCCCATGTCACAACCAGTTTCTTCAGAGTTGCATTCCTCACCCGTGTGGTGATGTGTGACAACTGACACAGTTTAGTGTCACTCATGACTTTTGTACAGGAAAGCCTTAAAGCCAGCGGGGAAACAAGGAGGGTACTGATGCTTACCCTCACAGTGCATGCTCTCTGAGAAAGGTGGAGCTTAACTGAGTTATCATGGAGTCAAGATAGAGCATTTCACCAACTTTATTTTGGTGTTTTGTTCTAAGATTGGGGGTATCAAATCTACAAAAAACCCTTTTTTCCTGTTTAGATCATCACTGAATATTAAAGCTATTAATGAGATAGAAAAAGAGACCCATTCATTCCACTGCTTTTCTTTATGCTTAGAAACCATTCAAAACAACTTAAAGTAAATGCATATATTAAGTAATACCAGCAAATTGAAAAATATGTCAGATAAACCCAAGGGTTTGTCACAACAGAGCTGTAGGTACTGTTTGAAAATTATTGGGTAAACCTCAATTGGTGTATTTGGGTCAAGATATTGGATCAAAAAAAAAATTTGGTCACATAAACAAATGAGAACTAACTTTCAAAAATGTATGAAAACAAAATATCGAGGATAAAGTATATGTTAAAAAAAAAAAAGAGGAAATTGTAGATTAGGGATTAATTTCCATCTATCCGTTCATTGACTACACCCATTGTCCTTGCAAGGTTGCGGGGGGTAGGGGAGAGCTACCAGTGGTCATTGGGCGAGAGGAGGGGTACACAGAGACACAGGACAAACAAACACACACACACACACACACACACACACACTCACACATATGTAAGGGCAATTTAGAGAGGCAAATTTAACAGTCATAATTTGTTAGTGTGGGAGGAAGCAGGAGTACCCAGAGAAAACCCATGCATGCAGATGAAGAGCATACAAACTCCATGCAGATTCAGAACCCAATCTGTGGTTTATCTTTTAGATGCAACCCTTGCTGCAAGGCAGTGGTGCTACCAACTGCGTCACTGTGCAGTAATAATGAGGGGTGACAACAATTGCCAAGAGTAAAGTCAAAAATAAACTTAAAGTCAAAATTTGATCAAAACAAAAATAACAAGGAAAATCAAAATATGGAGAATAGTTTTGATATTTTTTTGACAACACTGGTAATAAAAGCGAAACATAATGAAAAGAACAAAATATATGAAAACCCACATGAACCAATAAATGGATGAACTAATAAATAAATAAACAATATTTATAATATGTAATAATTAAAATAAAAATCTATTTTTGCTGTTATCATCCCATATTGCAGATGTAACAGCTGTTTGGAGTCACAAAGCTCACAGCTTGAAATATGTTTAAAATTTCATGAAGACTTGTCACCACTTTTCAATATTTATTTTTTAATTACCTCACTTTTTAAAAGTCACAGTTAAATGAACAAACAGTGCCAGTTCATATATGCAAAATGCATGTCATGTTATATATTATTTTGAGGGACATAGTAAGAACGTAAATAAGGTATATGAAATAAAAGTTGCTTTTCATTTTGACAACAGCATGATTTAGCTGCATTATTCCTGCCAGTGCTGTTACTCTGCATGGGATGGAGGGGAGTACTGGTCTGAGTGGCACAAGGGTACAGAACATACTGTAACGGTGGTTACTATAGAGTCCTCAGTGTTTATCAAAATGAGACAGGATAGTCTTGTCACGCATTGGAGGAGGGGCTAGTGTTACGTGACTAGTTTTGATGCAAAGATATACATTTAAAGAAAAACGTGAAAACTCTGCAGAACAATTGTTGATATGTTAAGACTTCATATTTATGTTTCTGGAGCATCTGGTTTTATGGAAAAATCAAAATGTTAATACTTTCTATGTGTGCCATGTGCTGCCATGCAAAGATAATTATAATAATTCGATCTTTAAAAAAAAGTCATTTTTACTGTTGCTTTATTTTTGTTACTAAATTGTGCGTTGCAATAGTTTACAAATGTGAAAAGCTGCACAGGAGACCACTATCTTTCAACTGATTCTTTACCACACATAAGAGAGAGCTTTTGGTATTTTTTCTTTTTTTCCTTTTTTTTTTTTTTTTTTTTTATTTTTTTTACGGCAAATGCAAAAAGAATATGCTTCAGCGTTCAGTGGCGCATCGCATATATTGAACTGTAGGAGGACACTCATTAAAATGTTGTGCTTTTCCTGCAGCCGTTGCTTTAATTTGGCAGAGCTGGGAGCACATCTGGACAGGAGCGGGACATCCACGTTTCAGCCCTGCTCTCCATATAAGGAAAAAGGGGCGGGGATCCTAAGGCAGGAGAACGTGACTGCCATAGTTGTCTTAGCGAAGAGCCGTGCCAAACTTGGTACTGCTCTTTGAAAGCGGCACGACTGCCTTTACCTACGGTCTGTCTTCGGGGTTAATTTCACGCAGCGCTCGTGGGAGCCGCTCTCTGGACGCTGGAGAGTCGGCAGAAAACTTTGGAGGAAAAAAAGGAGAAGAAGACTCTCGTCGGTAGACAGATACCAGCGGCAGCGCGACTGAACTTCCACCAGCGAGTCCGAAAGGGGGACCGGGAGGAGGAGTCAACAGGTTCCAGGTATCACCACACACTTGTCACTGTCAACATTTGACAGCGTGTCTTCGCCAGGTGTTGGTTGGGAACGGAAACCCTTTTACCTGGAGGGGTCTGAATGCGTCATTAATTCGTTACACGAGCGGGTGTTACATTTTCTTATTTTTGATTTCTCCACTGAAATGTACCATGTAACCGGATAACGAAACTCGTTTGAAGCTGGTAGCGCGTGCCTACCTACATACTCGGGTGCAGTGAACCTCTGAACGTTATTGTGCTCTTTTAAGGGTAATTTAGGGCTTAAGAGTCTGTACAGCTGTTAGGGTCCGCTAGTATGTAAAGCTAGTTTTTAAAACAATGTTTTAGCTGTTAAAGACATTGGCACAGAGGCAACTACAGACTGTTTACTCGACTAAGTTAGCCTAGCTGATTTCGATTAAGCTCCTGCTTGACAAGACTTAATAGTGCCGACAGAAAGAGTTACAACTCTGTAATATGCACCTCCGAGAACAGTCGGTTTCATGCTCACATATGCGTGTTATTCACATTCCCAAATGTATTTAATAGGCTAGTTCTCAGGTGGAGGTGTGCCTAAATAAATACACCACTAAGTAATTGCTTCTTCTGTTTTGTTTTTATATACAAATAAAATGAAAGTTAATTTATGTCAGTTTATTTTGTTAAAGTTAAACACAAACTGATGTATTTTAAATTGTTTTTGTTAATTTTGATAAATCCAAAAGTGTTTTGCAGAATATTATATTATACTATAATTGTACACAAAACTACATTGAAAAGCTTTTTAATTCACAAAGGTCTGCCTGCAGAAATGGATATCCATGTACTATGCAGTTTATTATGACAGAGTATTAGGGCCATTGTAGGTAAAAGAAAAAAAAAAAAGGCTCCAGAGGAATAAATTTCCACCAAAAAACTCAGAAACTTTGTGAATAATTTCTCATATTTTCAGGAAAAAATTGTATATTATCTGATGTTCAAAAGTTGTAAATTTGAAAAAAAAAAAAAAAAAAGATTTTCTATGATTAAATACATAAATTTATTATATCAAAACTAGGATGTTATCTGACATTTTAAAGCCAGGAATTTGGTGGACTTGCCATGAACACCTGGAGCAGGTTCTAGAATACATGTCTGAGATAGAGAGGAAGAAGCTGCTTTTCACTTGTCCTTTAGACTAGGGGTGTCCAACTGTAGTCGTCAGGGGCTAATATCCTGCGTTAAATGTTTCCCTGCTCCAACACAGTTGATTCAGATAGCTAAATTAGCTCTTTAGCATGTGATCAAGTTCTGTAGGAGCCTGGTAATGCTTCATTCATTTGATTTGGGTGTGTTAAACTAGAGAAATATTTTAAACATGTAGGACACCAGTCCAGTCTTGTAATCTCATGAATGGGTTTTGCTTCACATTAAACTCACTCTGAAGTCACTGGTTATCCTTGTTGCTTGTGCACCTTTTCTAGCTCAGTTTTCCTTCCACTTAACTTTGCATTAATTTTCTCAGATATGGCCCTCCATGAACAGCCAGATTCTTTAGCAAATGACCATATTGTGGTTTTCAATCCTTGTGGAGGGTGTCTTTAATTATCTGCTGGACAGCGGTTCAAGTTAGCAATCTTACAGATGATTATGAAGGCCATAAAATAACATCTGTTTATTCAGACCTTTTCTGTTTATTTGTCTTATGTAATTGTCTGACAAGCTAAATTTGTCGTTTTCAATACCTGGAAGTAATAATTATAAAAATCCACAGATTTAAAAGCATACAGTACATCCCTCTGTATGTAATAAATCCCTAAGTTTCATGTTTTGAACTGAATTGCTGGAATAAATTAGCTTTTCAGTTATATTCTGATAAAATGCACCAGCAAATGTGACTAGTTACACTTCCAATTTTATTGGCTTGTCCTATAAAGTGGTGTAAATATGCCACAACTCAATACATAATCATTATTATTATTATTATTTAGCATTTTCAACATTCGAGTGCCCATTTGTAACACTGGCACTGTGTTTTGTTCTGGTGAGAAAAGCATGAGATCACATAGCTAATCAGTTGATTTTTGGCTTAAAGGTACTTGAAGACATGAACTAATGGTGTGTTCTCTTTGTACTCGGAAGTTGGTTTTTCCAACAAGAAGTTGGAATTCTGATCTGGAATAGCAGAAGGTAAAAGACAAGACAAGCTTTTTCTCTGACAACCTGTGACATTCAGAGCTGGATACATTAGCGGAAGAGTCACTCTGTGGCAAATCTGGTGTGGATGAGGGTTTTCCCACCCTGTCACCTACTCCTGAGTGTGATTCACAGTTTAGTGTTATGCCCTCTGCATAATTGGGGAAAGGGTTAACACTCGATACAAGATTTACCCATGAAAACTGTTACATGGAATGACATTTTTTTCACCTTTAGAAAAAAATGTTAGAGGCTGCTATGTAGATTTGTTATGATAGCAGATCTCACCCATGTGTAGATTTCTGAAACAGAAGTTGATGTTAAGTTCCTATTTTGGAACTCTTATTTTAAAAAAAAAAAAAATTTTTTTTAGGTGCTTGTGGCCATTATTGAACAGTAAATGGGCAGGAGAGAGAAGGGGAGCACATGCAGCAAATAACCCGGAACTGGGAATCGAACCCAGGACAACTGTGTCAAAGACTATAGCCTCTGCACATGGTGCATGTGCTCTACCAACTGAGCAACCCAGCGCCCCTACTTTGGAACTCTTATCTTGGAACTAAAACGCAGACTATCTGAGTTAATAAAGATATAAGGTTCCTCTTAACAATTTAAATCTTTTCAGCATTTCAGATTGTAAACTGCCTTTATTTCCTATATATAGTGCCAGCCGTATTTATTGGTCCCTCAGGTGTGTAAAAGCATTCAACTCTTTATTTACTGCTTTGGCATAATTTGACACTGCAAAAAAAAAAAAAAAAAAAAAAAAAAAAAAAAAAAAAAAAAAAAAAAAAAAAAAAAAAAAAAAAAAAAAAAAATCAATCCTTTTATTTTATTACTTTTACTAGTGAAATCACTAGTGCCAACATGATTGGTACTCCTACCGGTCCTTTGAAAATAAATGTAGTTGAATTATTTATTTAATCTACTCTATGTTTTTTTCGAAGTTGATCACAGTTTGTGGGAAGTCTTTAATTCATAAGGCTTGACTTTTTTGTTTCCCTTGGGTTGAAATATGAAATGACACAGAAGTCCATTTATCTTGGCTCTAGGCTGGACAAGGACCCATATTTATCTGTGCCACTATGCACACTGAGTAGGATGGTAAGGGAGGTATAAAAAACATCTCCAACACTTATTCATGGAGAACTAAAGCAGAGTTAAGTCATCAATTGTCCTTAATAACTGGCAGCATCGACTACAGGTGGGTTTGACATGAAACAAAGCAGGAATATGCAAAAAAACAAAACAAAACCCACCTTGTACCAGTGTTGCATACAGTGGAGGATCTGTGCTGCTTTGGGCTTGTTTCTGTTCCAAAGGAACATACCATCATGGAGTGATGTATCAGATTTTAAATAAAAATCTGGTGGACCCTGCCTGTAAATTACAAAACTGGTCATGTTTCAAGTACAATTCAATTCAGAAATACCTCATTTATCCCAAAGGGAAATTAACTGTTGTCGTAATATCATATCATATCATATCATTCAAGTGTCATCCATCTTAACAGAGTGATTGTGGATGCAGATGCTGTGGGCTGGTAGGATCTCCGGTAGCAGTCAGTCTTGCAACAAATCTGAAGAAGCCTCTGACTGAAGACTTTTGCTGTATGACAGTTTAATGACTCTCATGACATGTTAACAGCTCAATTTCAAGGATGCATGGATGATCTTCCATGGTAACATGTCCTGAATGACATCATCAGCTGTTGGGAAGCACTGCTAATCCACCTCATTTGCTTTTGCAGTTCCTTTTTAAATCTCTGTCTGTCCGTATGGTTGAAAGCTGGGCAGAGAGACAGAGTCGTGGATATGATCCTTGCCCATTATGATCAATGGCGGAGATGGTTTGAACTTCCTCCTTCTCTCTCTGTTCATTGGTCCTCCTCTGTATCCATGAAGCCTCCTTTTCAATTTCTCTGGGATTTGGGGTCATAGTTCAGGTATTATTTGAGCTTTTGAGATGTTAATCAGCTGCTCCCAGTTGTAAAAACAATGCCAAGTTGCCATGGTTACCCATCATAACAACTATTAGAAAGTAAAAAAAAAATCCTTCCAGCTGCACACCATAGAAAACCAGAGGGAATAATTGTCCAAACATGCAAAGCCTCAACCAAAAAACGACGAATAAAAGTCTCCAAACAGAACAAATCAAGACTAACGTAAAAGAGCTGCTCCAGTGTGCTGCCACCATGAGTGGCGCAATTCTAGAATGCTAGAATTTGGGATAATGAAACAGATTCTTTCTCCACCAACTAAAAGAACTCAATTTAAAGGTTCGATTTTTATAAAGTCTTCAGAGCAATTGGAGTCAAAGATGAAGTCATATAGTGGTAGCGTACTATTTACTTGTAAAGTTGTAATTTTTCTCTTGCATCAACAACAACAGTATTCTCTGCCTTTTTCTTTGATTCTGGTAATGTCATGAAAACGGTGCCAGATGACGCAGTTTCACACAGCATAAGAACATTTCTAATAAAAGTGAGGGTTGTTGCACGCACCCGTTGGCACCTCTCTGTGCCCCCACCCCCTCATCGTGCCCCGTCCCTCCTCTTCAGATTGTGAAGTGTGTCAACCGCTGGAAAGGCTTTATGTTGTCATGGCGCAGTGGTGGTGACTCACTCAGCTCCTGCTGAGGCTCTCCTGAGTTTCATTT
Organism: Anableps anableps; assembly: GCA_014839685.1. Lineage (NCBI taxonomy): Eukaryota > Metazoa > Chordata > Actinopteri > Cyprinodontiformes > Anablepidae > Anableps > Anableps anableps. Next base: position 4,306,483 of record CM026084.1, on the reverse strand, counting down.
CTTGCACCTGCTGTTCTCATCACCTCTGGCACAAGTCAGTTGAAGAGGTGGGAACTGAAGAGTTATCAAAGTTGTTTAGTTGATCATAATTTGAGTGTTGTTCAGTCTGCTCAGAACTAGAATATTATATGAATAGAATATTATATGTCTGCTGAATGTTGAAAATTCTGTGTGGCCCATTTTTATATTGCTGCATGGATTTTCCCGTTTTTATATGTATTACATCATCTTTGCAGCACTATGGGTTTAGTAGATTGTAGGGCTGGGCGATATGGTGTAAAAATAAAATCTCTGATTTTTTTTCATACCAGATCCGATTTCCGATTTTAATCAATTTTTTTTCTCATTTTATTTTCTAAAAAAGAAACTACAAAGGACAGAAAATATCTTCAAAAATTGGCTTTTGTTTCAGTCATTCCCTCTGTGAGTTGTACAACAGAGCATTAGGGCCTGGCTACAAGAAGTTTTTTGTTTAGTCACGAAAATATAGTCATAATATTAGCAGAATAAAGATGGAATTATACCAGAGAAATGTATTCTTGTAATATTATAACTTTATTCTTGTAATTAAAAAAAAAAATCTTAGCCTGGCCCTAATATTCTGTCATAGAGTTGACCTGAATTCAAAGTCTAAATAAATAGAAGCTGTAAAACACCCGTGTCAAACAAGATGGTGCCCTTGGGTGGGCTGACATCACCATGAACAATGGAAACACAAGGAGTGCATTAGTGAAAAAAAAATCCACATCTTCCAAAAAGTAAGTCTTGAAAAACCAGAAATTTGATTAATCGATAAAATCGATTTATCGCCCAGCCCTAGTAGATTGTTGTAGGTCTGATCTTATAGAAGCAAGAGTCAGAACAATATTTTAGAGATGCACTCTTTGCTTTGTGTGAAATGGTCCAGAATGTGTCAGGTGGTATGGTGTGTAGTGCTCTGTTGCCACAGCAGCGTGCTGCCCCTTGTTGACGAGCTGGGCTGAGTCACAAGGCTGCGGCTGCGGCGCTGTGCAAACTCATCAGCGGTGACTGATGAGACAAGCTCCTCACAATGGCAGTGCTCCCCGGAGATACCACCCTGTGCTTACTTAACGGTAAACACCTCGACCCAGTCCCACCCACGCTCTGTCACACTTTGACTGCTCAGAGCTCTGCTTTTGGACTAGGAAGTGCTCATAGTGAAAACCCATGCTGCAGAACGAGAGTGAGTGGTACATTTAGGAAGAAAAGAAAAAAAACACCTCAGTTCTTCAGAATCTGTCTTGACCTGAATTGTGCCGGCTTACATCTAGGGGAATGGTTTGTCAGCAAAAAATGACATACCTCTGCTTGGAAAAACTTTTACTTTGACACATGGAGTCCAGTGGAAAGAGGCCATGTAGCTTTGGTCCAATAAAACCAGCCTTGACCCAAATTAAAGAGGCCCAGAGTCTGTCAGAATAAGTAGAAATAAATTGGGATATTACAGTGGTTTTACTGTGGTGCCCAGTGACGTAGGCTTTGCCCTCGGGACCATGGCTAGTGTGGGAAAAGTGGGAAAGAAAAAGGGCGGGAGCTGATACCGAAGTCGAGTGGGATTGTTTTATTTTTTTATTCAGAAGGGGAAGGGATCTACTGTGATGTTGGAGCTATGCTATACACCAGTTGCAGCTGCGTGCTGATTATTTTCCTTCTTTCTTTTGCCTCATCAGGATGGCTTGGCCCTTCTCATCACTGAAAGAGTTAAATTTCCGACAGCCTGCTTTTTCTTCCTCCTCATGGCTTTGATGGTATTAAATAATCTTTGCGTGTCAGGGGTGTACAGCTCCCAGTGTTCGTGCAAGGAGAATGAGAGAGCAATTAGGTCAGCCTTAAAGCGCCAGGATACCTTCAGAAGTGATCTGAGGCCATTGGGGTCATCAGACAGGCAGAAGTTTTTACCTTGCCGTTGTACATTCTTCTAATAAAATGTCCCAGAATGGATTGGTTGTGTTATTTTAGGTTCCTCACTATGCTAGATTGCCTGAAGAATCAGGCCACATTTGTCTCCTTTTTTTGCCTAATGAGGTTGAGCATAAAGACCTATATAACCTATTATCCAGGTTATTGATTGGGAATGTGTTGCCAGCTGCAATCAGCATTGAAATCAGGGACATACAGTACTTGGCAAAAATTATTTACACCTCAAGCATTTTTCTAATCTATGCTATTTGGCTTTTATATGTTATATGCAACATAATGTTGCATATAACTGTGGATCAGGTGGAAATTAAATGTTTTCAAACATTTCTTTTATTTTGTTGCAGTAAAAATCTGAAATGTATGGCGTGCAATTGTGTTTAGCTCTCTGACATAGTACTTTGTCCAATCGCCATGTGCAGCAAGTATTACTGGGCATGTCTCTACCAGCTTTGCACATGTAGATATCGAGAAATATGCCCAGCTTTCTTTCCAAAAAGCCCAAGTTTAGTCAGATTTTATGGTCTGTCAACATAAATTTTCAAGTCTTGCCACAGATTCTCAACTGGATTTTGGTCTGAACTTTGACTAGACCATTTTAACAGATGTGTATGCTTTGAACCAAACCCTTCCTTTGTAGCCCTTGTTGCTTGTTCTTGCTTATTCAGGGTCAGTGTTCTGTTAGAAGGTGAAACTCCACCCCAGTCTTCAGTTTTCTAACAAGTTCCCTTTAATGATTCCCTTGTATTGTATTTCCATCCATCTTCCCATCAACTCTGACCAGCTGTCAGCTTTTCTTCCTGTTAAAGAAAAACAACCCCACACCGTGATGCTACCACCTCAATGTTTGGCTTGCATGGCTTATAGCAGCAACAGTAAAGTTTGTGGTTGTATTGAGACAAAATGTGAAAAAGTCCAGGGGATGTGAATACTTTACAAGGTACTGTCTCTGTATATTGATTGTTGCTACCCTTTTTTTTTGGTAGAAAACAGATCTACTGTACTGGATCCAACTGGCTGTAACAAACTCAAGTTCCTTTGTCTTACTGTCGAGTTGTATTCTCTCATATCATCTGCGTTGTTAACTTTCTCACAGCCTGCTGTCCCACATTTGAGATTTAATTTCTGATGATTTGCATGCAAATGTTCTGGCTCATGTGCGCTCTTCATTTCCCCGAGTTGTCACATAATTTCATACTATTTTCCACAAGTTTTCTACCTTGGCTTTTCACAAAATAGTCTCTGCCCAGTTGGATAGTCCCCTGGTGTGATGGCTGACATTTCCAGTGAAAGAGCCTCATTGTTGGTCCTCTATCCCCCCCTCCGCCCTCCTCTCCATAAAACAATGGTATCAATTGCTTCCACTGAGTACATCCACAGCTCTGTGAGAGAGACAGGCTGGCTGGGCCCGTTGGCTACTTCTCCAGCCGTCCTACCAGGCAGCCAGGACGCCCTCTTTACTCTCAGTGGTCGTTTTGTGCATGATCCTCTTCAGCCATTGGCCCTTATGCTACCGCTGTACCATGGTTGTAATGTCAACCTATAAATGCACAAATAATAGCTTGTGTATACATTCATTTTCCTTGCAGTGACAACAGAGCAGACAGATGGGTGCGACCCCCCCCATCCCCTACCTTCGTAATGAATGGTCTTTATTCCATTTTTCCTCTCGCTTTCCCCGAGACACTGCCATTAACCGTGACAGATGATATGTTCTTTCACTGAAACAGTGATCCTGAGCACACTGTCACTGGAAAATTGAATTCCTACTCCCACCCCTTTTCTCCTTTTCCTTTCTGCATTCTAATGTTGCTGTTTCTCTCCCATAGTCTGAGGGACATGCTGTTAATATTACCTGTTACAGACACACTGCACTGTTGAATAGCCACCTTACCCCTCCGCTGCCACCAGTCACAGCGAGAAAGATATCAGGCATCAATTATACAGATGTCTAACAAGGCACTATGTTCTGGATACAAACTTGGACTTCCCTGAGCCGAACGTTTCTGCAGTCATTTAGATAACTGGAGATGTAGTGATCGCTCCAGAGGGAGACGCTTGACAGCTTCTGGGATATTTGTGCTCAGTTTCAGACCTGCGTACATTAAAAAAGCAAGGATTGTCACTTTTGTCCCTCATGCTTGGTTATTAGTGAGAGTTGCTAATGTAAAGTGGCTTTCAAAAGTATTCAAATCCCTTGAACTTTTTCCACATTATGTTATGTTTGCAACTGGAAACTTCTATGTATTTTGTTGGGATTTTATGCAGTAGACAAACACAGTGCAGAAGTGGAAATATTTTTCCTGGTGGTAGGATTCGATTAGAATTTTTAATGTTTTAAAGTTAATTGCAGGGTCTGTAGTTAAATAATCACAATTAATCACATTTTAATCGACAAAAACATTTTCAATTCAAAAACCCTTTTTGCTGCTAAATTATTGAATAAATAGACATATGAGCCCAACAACAAAGATAGTTGTTTTGAATATGTTACTTAGGTTATTCAACCATCAGATTGGTATAAAGTGCTATTATACACATTCAGTCCCTTAGCATTCATGGAACTTCTCTGAAAAAATTCTTTAGAAATGTGAAGTGTGGACGCTGACATTAGCGTTGGGGACGTCTGTGCTGCTGCAACATGTTTAGCATTGAGATGCTATTTTAGGCTTGAATATCTTTGCTGATAGGCCGACTGCTTGTTGCACAACTTGAACACAACAATAGTCTTTTCAAGCGGTCCATCAGATCGTTTTTTGAAGCAAATATTAACTCCCAGTGGGCCAAGAGAAGCAGCTTTGTTGTCCATCGCTGTTATTAGCGGATGTCACTTGTGCAACAGATATATTTTTGTAAAAAAAAAAAAAAAAGTTGATGATTTGGGTAAAAATTTTTAACACGTTCTAATCTATGTAGATAATTCATTGAAATTAATATGTTAAAGTCTCGGCCCCAATTTTTACAAATAAAAATTCTGCCCCCTTTACTTAAATACCCCCAGAATAAAATCCAGTGCAACCTGCCTTTAAAGGTCATCTAATTAATGAAGGCGACAGAGGTTTGTTAATGAAAAATGGTGAACAAACAGTATCATATAAGTGACTTGAGTGTGAACATAAGTCCACAGAGAGAATATGATGCTCTCTGTGTAAATACACAGTTGATAACTGATGAAATCTTTTCACAGAGAAGTATTTTAATTATAAACTACAAGTAATGCTATTGATAGAAAGTCAAGGTTAAAAACTACCTCAGTCTTTGAAGTAATTAGTCTCTGTTTGTGAGATAAATCTGAGCAGAGTCAAAGGTCCATGTCTGTAGGAGAAACAGCAAACATGTTGAAGAAGGTGCTCTGGTCAGATGAGACCAAAGTTGTTCTACATGCAAAATGGTAATGCCATGAAACTAACACTTCACTATCACCCTGATTGAAACACGGTGGTGGTAGCATCAGGGTGTGGATATTCTTTTCCTTAGGAGGGACAGGAAAGCTGGTCAGGGTCAGAGTCGATGGAAGATGGGTTTGAAGACTTTTGGACGGCACTTTACCAGCTGAAAACTTGGATTGCAGCTGCTTGAACGTTATCCTGATTCATCACTGTGATGAGAACATAAAATCAAAGCGATAAAGGTATTGAAAGAAATACAGTATCACTCTTGCTCTTTGTAGCACAGGCAGCAATGAGCTCACTGTGAGCGGCTCAGCACATAGCATCATCATCATACGGCTCTACTGCCCTTGCTTGCGCCTGTCAAATGCAGCTTATGAGCCCCTGCTGAATATTCTTTGTCCATGGGCTGCCATCTCAGTGCAGCCAGCCCAAATGAGGAGCCATCACACCAAATCATTGTCGGGCACAACCACGGCAGTCTGTTGGATGACTGGATTTCTGTCTTTGCTGTGGGAAAAGTGGCAGTGAAGCCAGAAATGCCTAAAATGGGAGCAAGGGATGGTTGGAGTTGTGCATTATTTAATGTTTAGAGTCTGGCTCATATAAAAACTCTTTAATACATGTATAAACTATATGTAGAGCAAACGTTAAGAGGTATGTCAGATATTTGCCAAGTCCAGAAACTCAAACAGAATTTTTGCTGCACTTGTAAACGATCTGTACTGCGACACTATCAGTAATAGTGCATCATTTGACTGGGTTTGTACTTCACTTTGTATCAACGTAATTTCCATTTTTCTTGGCTCTTAGTGTCGCAGTAATAATTCTGTTATATGGTGCACCAGGCAGCATATGGCTGCCATGTATGATCAACAGCCTCTGGAAAGAGGTAGCTGGAATATGCAAATGTGGGCATGCTAATGGAATAGTAATGTAATGAAGTTCGTTGTATATGGCCAATAACGAGCTACGGTTATTGAATGTTGATGGCTTATTCTAAGCCAACCAATGTTGTTTCACAAGCTGCAGCTTTCTTGTTTGTTCATCTTTGCACACAAACACATTATCACGCGACAAACACACACACACACAGACACACACATGGTAACATGAACATTGTATTGGCTGAAGAGCGTATTGATAAATACCTGAAGTACGTGCCCGCTGAAACGTTGAAACTAAATTGGGCAGAACTGAGACAGATGCGGCGCAGTAAATTAAACAAGCGATCTTGTCTGTTGGGTGACAGCACAATGGTGATTAGGGTTTCATGTGAGCTGCACTACATTATTTATGGCTGTGCTGTGGGCCCAGTTGAATAGACCCACAGTCCATTGACTGGGCATATTATTGAAGACCAACTCACAGAGAGAGGCGGGGGTTAAAAATGGCTTTATTTCCTCTTGAGGAGGTCCATTTTCATCTAAATGAAGGTGGAGGCCCCAAGCAAGTTGTTTCTTGGCCCTGCATGTGTGAATTGTGTTGACTGTGTTCCACAACACATCTCTTTCATTTATATACAGCAGTCGTAGTCGGGTATCTTAGTCGTTGACCACTCCTGTCCGAGCAGCCAGTTTAAACATTGGCCGATACCTCTGCATTCAGGGTTATATATTTACTCTATTTAAAACCCAGTTACTGCTTTCTGTGGCATATTAACAGGATAGTGTGTGGTCTGTAGTCATTCATTTTACTGGGTATGAATGCTGGGTTAAAAAAAGCTTTAATAGGATTGATGTCATTTATCTATTTTCTCTTTGCTTTGTGCAACTTTCAGAGAACAGAATATTAGGCAAAACAGTCTAGATAAAATTGCCCAAATGCCCAAATTTGGTGACAGTAGTTTCCCCATATCACTTTGCACTTTTCTGATTCATAAAATGAAGTTAGTCACTACCAGTAGCTTCTGAACTCCTGAAAATAAAAACCAGCTTTAATTTGATGCAACTACCAAACTAACAAACCTGAAAGGACTAAATTATTATTTATGGATTTTTTTTTTTTTTTGACTGCATTTATGAAGGTAAAGCCGCCATATTGCATTTCAAGATTTGGGTTTACCACCTGGAATTATGCCTTTAGATGACCTTTCTATTCATAATTGTTATAAAGTTGGTTTTTTTTTATATCTATTTCAGTTTTAATATATTTTTATTTTCGAAATATAAATAATTTATAGATTCTCATTTTTATCAGTATTAGGTCTGTGTAACCATCCAAATTTGTATTTGAATTCCATATCAAGGCAATCACAAATGCAATGGAAAAAAACCTTATTAAAACTATATTATGACATACTCCTTTCCAGTATACTTATTTATTCTGTTGTGCATTTAACACTACATATTCTATCATTGTCATAGTATATAAAATCAATAACAATCACCAATTACAAAAGTTCTGATGAATAGAAAAACTTTAAAATCTTATTTTTAATTTTTTTCAAAATTTAGTCATTTAGAATGTCTATTTTTCTTCACATTTTGGAGCATCAGAGCTGCCAGAGTGAAAAAATAGTCTGGAGCACAAACTTACTTTGGAACAAACTATTACTAGTTTTATTTTTTCACCCCAGAAGTAACAAATATCTTCTTTTGTGTCAATATCATGTTTGTAATTTTTACATTGTGACAAACCTCCAATACATGCAATAGATTATGATTATGAAGTGATCAGAGTGAACTGGAACAACATGGAGCTTTACATAATCCATATAAAATGCAACATTGGCCTCAATCCTCATCTTACTGATTAACCTGCATCCCACCTACATAGTTTTAGGTCTCCAGCATCAACACAAAGCCAAAAATGTTCACAAGTTATTTTTTCCAAGTCTAAGTCAAACCTAAAGTCTCTGCTGACTGAAATAAACTAATTGAATTGAATACATTCAGTGTAATCTCCTTAAAATACAGAATGCCAGTAGGTTATGAATTCAAATCATGTGCTGTTTTATCCTTAAGTCTTATTTAACATTTTCAGAATGCATAATTCAGCATAGAAAAAAGTAACTGCTCTATATTATCTTGAAAATGAATATGGTATATTTACTGTTCTAAAATTATCAATATGAATTCATGTTCAAAGAAGAGCAGAAATAGGTTGATGCCAGTTGAAGTTGAATTTTTCTAAACGATCTGTACTGCGACACTATCAGTAATAGTGCATCATTTGACTGGGTTTGTACTTCACTTTGTATCAACGTAATTTCCATTTTTCTTGGCTCTTAGTGTCGCAGTAATAATTCTTGTAATTCATAACAAGAAGGGCTTTTATTTTGAAGAACCAGCTTTGTACAAATTATTGTAGACCCAGAAAAGGCTCTCAGACATTTGCCTTAATAAAAGAAAGGTGTACAGATTCCCACCATTTTGGGTTGTTTTCTATTTTATTGGTCTAGACAATGTTTGAAGTGTATCCTCATCATTTTCCATTTACGAAGACAAAAATTTGTCTTTGTCTTTTAAAGTCTCATCGTAAAATATTACAAAAAGTGTCCACCTTCCTGGAAGGTCACAGATAATTATTCCAGATGGCCCCTGGTCAGACACCCCTGATCCTCACTTACAGGCTTACTTTCCCCCCGATTATGTTTTCAAAATCTAGAGTATAAGTCAAGTCCAAGGTCTTTGTGGCAGACTTGAGTTCCAGTCTCTAACTTCTTCTATCAGCCTATGTATAGTATTTTCTTGAACATGTGAGGAGTTATACCTTGCAGGTCTGTTTGTAAGTTACAGGCAATTATTTAGTTGTTTAACAATACTTGTCAAGGAAAATAAGAAATCCATATTGCATAGATAATTTAAGGGTTGACCTTATATATTTGAGATTAAATGCAATGAAAGTCTGAAATCGTAAAAACATTTTAGTGATGGGTTTGATTAATGTGGTTCTTGGTGTGTAATATGTTAAAAAAGTTTAAAAGAGCTTGCCGTATGAAGAAGTGGTTAGTGATGTTTAAAATGATTAAAAAGCCATTCAAGAATGAATTATAAGAATCTGCAAAGACGCCTGAGCACTTTTGAGTTCCTTGTGTTGAATGTTTAGTTGACAGTAGAAATTCCTGAAGCCTACACAAGCTCCTTAAGTCAACAAACAGCTTTTTTCCCCCTCCGTCACTCAAAGACTCAAAGTCTGAGATGGTTCAAAGATTACATTGTTTCATCCCAGAAACGTTTTCTGAAGCTAAAATGCATTCTGATATTGCCCGAACTATCCTCTGTTTTCTGTAACAGGAATGAATAGCTGCTTCCTGATCAGTTTTGCTTGTTGCAGGGGACTGATTCTGATTTGTTTTACAAGAGAGAACCACATTTTCAGATACTGACAGTGATTTCACTTGTTGGTCAGACACTATGACTAATAGGCAAACCAGAAAAGTGTCTTCTAAGTGGATGTGGTTAATGATGGTGGAAGAAAAACTGTGAAAAACAATGTTGTTGTTGTTTTTTTTTTTTTTTTTTTTAGAAGTTTTTGGGTTCTGCCCCTTTTCACACCAATATGCAATTGTGTTACTTTGTGTTTTATGACTTAGTTTTACAACAGGAACAGGATTTCCTGAAGCAAATCATTGAATTTATCTCAGTGTTTGGCTGCTTAATCTATTGGTTTATATTGGGGTGATAGCATGCGGACAGTTTTGATGCAGATCATCTTTTTATATATTGGCAACATAAAAACAGGTTTCATCTAGCATATAATGAAATCCATTTGTTAACGTATTTATTTATTTATGACGGCAGTAATTAGTATTAAAGACTACAATTACAATTTCCTAAATTGTCTTTTCTCAGCAACAAGGACAGGATATGGGTCACTTTTTCTTTGAAATGTGTTTGCTATATTTAGTGTTGAGTTTAAAAAAACTCAACACTAAATATACAAAAAAATGTGTTTATATGAGGACAAATCACTAAACTGCGTCTCTCTGTTGAAATTTTTTTTGAAGATTCAGGTTTGCTTGCACAAGGTCTCTTCCTCTGTTCAACTCTCTGTGCTCACTAAGGCACTCCAGAGGTGGGTAGTAACTAGTTACATTTACTCTGTTACATTTATTTGAGTAACTTTTTTGAAAAAAAAAATGTACCTCTAGAAGTACTTTTACTGCACTGCAAGTTTTACTTGAGTAATATTTCTGGATCATCTACCCACTATGAGTAACTTCACTGAATGAAGAACAAACATGTTTTAACCAAAAATGCAGGAGATGTAGACACAAACCTACAGTTTATGTTGAAGTGAGACTTCTTGTTTGTACACAAGCTTTGTTGCTCCAGTGTTGTTTTCTATCTGTGGAGCCCTTTGTGCCATTTGGAGATCAGGAGGATATAGTAAATACTATATATTGTCACTGGAAGAACTTTACCCTGTTTGAACATGGGGGCGACGGTGGCTCAGGAGGTAGAAGTTCGTCCTGTAACCGGTGGGTTACCACGTCGAACCCTCACTCTGTCCATCTCAGTTGTTTTGTTTTTGGGCAAGACACTTCTCCCGCCATAGCTGTTGGTGATGGTCGGAGGTTCCACTGGCGCTGATGGTAGGCAGACTCTGACAGACTAGATAAAGCACCGTGCAAGTACAGGCCATTTACCATATACTCTTTACCTTCTGTAAGCATTAGTTTTATATTGACAAAATTTGAATTGGAAATGTGTCTTTTCTGCCTGAATTTTTTTATTTTGTAGTTATGTTATTTGTATGAATCTTTTAATTTTAGTCTTTAAAATACCAAAATTTGCACATAAAATTCCATGTTTCTCAATCTGATGACATCATCAGTAATCAGTACTTAAGTTGTCTTTTTGCTAAATACTTTTTTACTCTTACATGAATCATTTCTTGGATCAGGATTGTATTGAAACATATTGAAGTAGTGCTACTCTTACTTGAGTACAATTTCTAGGTACCCTGAAAAAAACTCAATAAATCCAATAAAAAAATTATACTTTTAAAGTGGCAAATAACAATTCAAGGTTACTTCAGTGTTTTTTTTAACTGTCAGCCTGATGCTGCTGTATGGTGGGAACAACTGAGGGTGAGAGAAAAAACCCACAATATTGTCAATTGTTCAACTGTGCAAAGTTTAAGAGTCAACAGCTCTAATTTCCCTGACTGTGCCCCACACAATGTGACCATTGCTCTTAGTCTAAAACAACAGTGTAAATAAAATAAACATATCACTTTAGTAACGAGCAAAAAAAAACAAATAACTAATCAGGTAGCTAAGTTGATAGCAACCTTTTCTACTGGTCCATCTCCACTTTCTGCAGTCCGAGTATGATGTGGAGATTCTTTTTTTAGGAAGATAAGCATGTCGGCATGCTGCACTGTCAGCCTGCTCCTGTGCTCGTCAATGATAATTGATGCTGTGCTACAAGAGCCTCTCGCTCTCGACACTCGTGCAAGGAGGACAGAGGAACTTAGCTGCTATTGCTGTCAAGGTGGATAATCTAGTTTGGTTGGCTCTCCATTAATGTAAAAGATTGTTCTTAAGTTCAACAGGAGGACTTGGTTGTTTGAAAGAGCCAGAGGTTTGTTTATCCACCTACATGGTCTTGCAAAAATCAATATCACATCGGGACACTCCTAACTCTACCTGCCTCTGAGGCACACACAACATCCCAGCGTCAATCATTCAGTGCATACATGTTTTGTAGTTCAACAGCTGACGTCCCTCCTTAGTTTTCTGTTTATATATCTTCCTCCAGCTACTGTGTTCCTCTGACTTCATTTTCAAATGCTTCACTAATACTAAAATAGCTAGTCTTCTTGAGTCTTCTTCAGTCGGTAATAACTTCCATGCTGAAGAGTGTTGTTGTTGGTTCGTAGTTATGTTGACTTCACTGATTGGAAAAAGATAGGATTGTTTTTAGTTTCTAAATAGTCGGTCTCTGAAGCTGAACATTAGGTTCTCTGAGAAATCCTAATGAGTATTCCGCTCGTTGTGTGTATTTTTGTGTTTCTTACCCCTGTTATGACTGTTTTCTAGAGCAAAGTTAGTACCATATTGTGGGGCTCGTTTTTATGGAATCCAGGTTCTAGTTTTTCCATCATTTTGTTTACATTGTCTTGAAGGTTTTTCAGTCTCCCCAAACATATTGTGCTGTGGAAAGCCCAAAGTTGATCATTTCTGTGACTTTGACACATCCTGGTAAAATGCTTAAAATCTTTCAGTGGCCATGTTAACACTCCAGCTCTCTAACTGCTTTGGAGAAACTTCCTGATGGACACTGAGCTGTTTCTACGAAACTCAAAACTTTATTTGTTCTTTGTGTGTTGGAGGTGTGGGATTAACATGAGATGCCATAATGAGTAATCTGTTGCATCTTTTCGTCTCCTATTGTAGATAATCTGCCCATGCACAAGTTATGAAATGCCTAACAAAAGGCTTGTGTTTGTTTTCTGAGAATTATCTGTCATCTCCAATTGATAGATGTTTGCTGCGTGAGTATTTCATAAGTATTTTTTCCACAACAGCATATTTTCATCTCGGTTGGCCTCTGGCCCAGGATCCCATTCGGACTGTATTCTTCTTGTCCACAGAGCCAAAACAATACCAAGCTGCTCTGCTTGTTCAGAGAAAGCTTCCATTCCCCATGGAAGCGGGTCGTTTTCTACTCCATATGCCTTGTGTGGCTTTCAGCAGGATTTGGACATCAGCTTTCATCTATCTGTTTCCCGATCAATTGAAACTTATATTTGAGTTTCTCATACAAGTATGAAACACAGGGTTTTATATTGGCTCTGGCAGGTATTTAAAGCTCTAATTTGCTCCAGGTTGTGCTCATTAAATCGTCAGTATGATGTAATGTTTCACTGCTGCTACTGTGTGCCACCATGGCATGTTTTTCCACTTAGGGATTCCAGTACTTGTCTCTTTTTGCCGTAAATGCAGCGCATCTGTTGGCCTCTTTGGAGTCCGACAAGAAAATACGGCTAAATGTTGTAGAGAAGGGCTGCCTTTCTCATTCATCAGCTTGCATAGGTATGATAAATGTTCCTGATCACCTCTTGACCCTGTGAGGTCAAGCCTTTGCCCCATCACCCTCCTCCTCCCTGCTGACTCTGTACCCTGTGGATAGCCTTTGTTCTGACCACCACAAGACACCATGCAACACAACTCTGCTGCTTCTTGTTTGCATCCAAGCAAAAACATTTTACAATTCCAACAATATCTCAAATGTATTCTCTAGCTTCAGAAACATTATCACAATTGGATACAGTGAGCTCAAACTAGCATGCTTCACTTCCTTTGTATTCATCTTCAGTTTTAACCTCACATGATCAACTTTAATAACCCCACGGAGGGGAAAAGTACACAGAAGAAAATGCAAGATTATCATGAAAAATAATCTTCTGCAAGACACAAATGTAGCTGAAGTATTGAGGACAGATTCTTCTATACACACACACACACACACACACACACACACACACACACACACACACACACACACACACAGTATCTGAGAGAGTTACTTCTCATTTTGTTTCCCTCTGGCATTGTGAGGAATCAAAGAGGAGCTTTTGTTCTTTTGAAAATCCACCTGATAATGTTGGTAACCAGCCAAGTCCCTGCCAGAGTTGGCTGGATTTAACAGGCGAAAAGGGGGAGAGAAAAAAAGAGAAAAGAAAACACTCCAGTCTGTAGTGCCCAGTCCGGTGTTACACACTTTACACACCCTGCACAGTGGCCCACATTTCTGTACAATTCCCCAGAGAAACTGCTCTTGTGCTTGGAGGCTTTAGAAGAGGGTGGTGAATGTCATTTTCAAGAGGGTAACCCTCAAGAGTTGAAAAGTGCAGCTCAGGTATAACAGCACTAGCAGGATGCCAGGTATTCTGGGTTCACACATAGGCCCTCACTTTCCACTTAAAGTGGCCTGCATGAGACTGATTGAGCCATTTCTTATAGCTAAGCTGCGTGAAGAGAGCTACTTCTATAATGAAAGAATACTGCTAAATCAGGGCTTGACAAATCTACTTTCTGCATGTTCGCACGCTGACGGTTGGAGGATCAGCCTCTAATTTTAGTGCCACTTATCTCTTTGGCTGCTTTTGGGAATTAGTTCCAAATAACCCAACCTAAAAAGTGTGAAAAATATGAAGGGATTTGGGAGGTTGCATGGGAGGATGGTGAGAGTTTTTCTATTGTCAGGGAAGAAACATGGCTGCGGGGAAGAGATTGTCTAGAAGCAGTCAGGGGTTTTTCTTGGATAAAACATAGACGTTTACATGCACTCTACATTAGTTTCGGAACTGATGAGACAACTTTTTAAAACAATATATTATGACTCAGGTTTAAATGGACTGCAAATTCAGGAACCAGGAGCTTGTTAATGGGTACAGAGAGTATGACTTCTCTGCAATTTACTGATAGGGGTGTGGTGTGTGTCAGCTTTTTTGTTTAAGTTTGTCAATTTGGGTGCAGTAGAGAAGAAAAAATGTGCACTTCACTGAAGTTTGTTGTTGCATCATTTATCCTTGAAAAAAGGAACAATTTCAGCGCATCGTTAATAGAAAGAGCAGTTGTTGAGCAGAAAGTTGAAGGACAGTGTTTCAAGTGCTTCAAGGACATCAGGCAGTCTGAGTTTTGAACCAAACCCTGAAAGATCTATTAGAACCGGACCCTCCTTACAGTTTTTTAATGGTTTTCTATTGTATTAGTCTGCCCCAATCTAGGGTTGTTGCATATAGTTGTTTGAGTGCAAGTCAGCAGGAATTTCAAGTAGCAAAACAAACAGCGCTCTTGTGGAATAATGTCACAGAGACCCCGACAGGTTGGAGTTTTCAATCTCAGGAGTATTTGGCTACAGTGACGCGTCATCAATATCAAACGCCTATCAATACGATGCTAGAGGCAGGTGCATTTAAAACAAAGGAGGACACAGTGTCAGTGTGCATTCAGCACTTTTGAATAGCTGTCAGCTTATTGATTCTCCCTCAAGACGGACATCAATTCTGCTCTGCCCGCTGAGTTCGGTTTGTAATGGAGAAACACAGATGCACGTTTACAAAAAAAAAAACACACACACACAAAATCACCTTCTTTGGCAGCTTTGGATCAGATCTTCTCTTTGAAAAGAACCCTTGATGTTCATCACGGTGTTTGGGTGCGATTATGCAATTCATCAGAGTGATGGCACAAAGGGGAGAGGGCGGGGCATATCGGGGACTTGGAAGGTAATAGCTGCGCATCGTCTAGCAACAGCCCAAGGGCAGGAATGTTTTGTGCGCCAGTGTGTCCGACAGGTGGCTCGGAGACGCTAATTGATTAATGGTCAGGGTTGATGTATGAGCCCCCTTGGCCAACCCCCCGACATAAAGGCCCAGAGTGCTAGTGTCGTCCTAAATCATTTCCTACCAGGCCCGTAAACCCAAAACAGTTCCCTTCATTTGCATCTGAAAGGCCAACTGCGAGACGGGCCGCAGCTTTCAGGACCTCTGTGGGCCACCTATTGTCAACACCCTGAGTTTGAATTAACAAGCTAGAATTTTATGTCACAGGAATAATGACAACAAAGATGGTTTTATAATAAGGGTCATTTGGCACTAATGAATGATTAACATCTCTGCAATCTAAACCTCTTATGATGTTTGGATCTTCCTCTTGCTTCGCTTTATCCTGGAAACACTGAAAAGAAGCCCCTAACCCTGCTGCTAGGGTTATTCCACAGAGAATCTGGAATCTAATTGAATGCATTTTTAACAGATATTCGGATCCTGATACCAGTTTTATACCCCAGGGTGTGATCATTTAGATTATTTTTAACCATATGTGTTTTTTCTGGCAACATTTTTGGGATGACACATTTAGAGTGTCAGATTCTTCCTGAGTAATTGAACATAAGTCATATTCACCTTTCCCCTGATAATTTTGGCTCCATAAAACTCCATATGGAAGCAGTTTCTTTATGTTGCTAGCTTTCTGTCTGTCTGAATCCCTGTCTCACTTTTTGGATGTTTGCCATTCCACTGGGGGCCTCTCGTGACCCTCCTTGTTGTTTTTGTTCGATGACTCTTAAGGACAATGGCAGTCTGGAGCCTTGGCCAGCACTCAGCGTGTGTGAATCTGCATCTTTCCAATGGGAGTTCTGTCCTCCAGTGTCAGGGGAGGTTATGTGATCTCTGTGTCACTGAAGGGGCTTTCCACCGCTGAGAGTGAGAGTCTCAGGAAGAAGGGTTTATCTCCGCTGAACGCTTGCTTGCGTGCATGTGTGTGCGCGCACGTGGCTGGAGGAATTTTATGAAACCAAGCAAGTTAAAACAACACATTGTGTCTGTTTAAATGTGAGCTCATGACTGTCGCCGCAGGGCTGCCAATCCTAAAGTAGGCACACACTTGGAGACTGCTACTTTTTATCATTTGAAGCAAGGCTCTAGAAGAGGCAGCGATGCCACTTGAAGTCCAGATTCCAGGGCTGGTGAAGGATTTAACTCAGAGAGTTGCTTTGCATACCATAAAACCCAGGTGTGGTTGTAATGCAAAGTCTTGAAGACCATCTTTTAATGTCTACTGTTGGCAAGAAAGAGAGTTCTTGAGCATACAAGTTCTTGTTCTCTGCAGCCGATTTAGATTACATTTGAAAATCTGACAGAGCTTCAGCAGTGTATGTTAAAGGTGAATTTTTGCACAGAGTAGCTTTCGCCCTTCAGCAAGAATAAAGATGTGATTACCCGAGGCTACTCTTGTCTGTTTTCATCAGTGTAGCTGCAGGGCTTGGACATGCATCATCAGAAATGCACGCAAACACACGAGTATAGATCCACTCTGTCCTTCTTTCTTCTGGTCTCCTCTTCTTTCTAGAAATTAAGCTACTGTTGTTTTTGTAGCCTAGTAAGAAGAAAGAAAAAAAACTCAGTTCTAAACACCATTCAGAATTACAAACAGGAAATGAGGGTGTGTAATGAAACAGGACGTGCCAAGCCAAGGCCCCTGTGCAAATCAACTGACTGGGTTATTGTTGGGATGGAATGGCAACCAACACACAGACACCATAAGTGTTACACATTAAAGTGTTTTCAGCTGCACTAACAAACAGTGTTTCATTAACAAGATCATAAAGCAGATATTCATGCTGTGTGATATTAGTTTGACTTTGAGTTTTCACATGTAGGGCTCATGCCAAGCTTCTAACTACCTCAGTAATGCTGGCTCTACGCAAGGCTGTGGTTGTTTTGGATACGGAATGTTTAAGGTTTATTGCTGGACACTTTTGTCCTTACCTTACTTGATTGTAAATAGAAAGGACACCTCACAGTAAAAGGTGGTATTTGTTTCAAGGCTTTGAGGCATACTAGAAAAAACCCTGTCAACATCTACACCAAAGGGTTGCGTTATACATCAGGTGTTATGCGGTATGTGTGGAAGACCTGGGATAAGGTTATGTAAGATGAGATTACTTTTGAATTCTTGTCATTAAAACAAAACTGGTTCAACAATAGAAAAGTTACAGTTTATCATGCACAGACGTCAGTGTATTTTACTGGGATTTCATTGTGAAATGGAAGGAAAAGGATACATAGTTAAAAAAAAAAAAAAGTATGGTGTGCATTATGCCCAAAACACACAGCATCCGTTAGGGTAGCCGATCCGACAGAAAATTGGGTTGGATGATGTACACAGCAATTAGAACACGTTAAAGTCAATGGGACCTTGCAGACTGCTCACGATTCTTTGCGACTGTGTCTCCAACTGTCTGACCAAGATAAACCTGAGGTTTGTTTTGTTTGGAGACAGGAAGAGAGACACGGTGGCAAAGTAAAACGCATTTACTTTGGGGGAAAATACAAACCCATGGTACCCATGGTAGGAGCTCAGAAGTACAGAAAAGTGAAAGAGTGAAACAGAGATCATGTTTGAGCGGCTTTGATTTTATTGCTGGGTCGGCTTGTGTTTATGCTGTTGGGATTTCCGGTACATACTCTCAGGTGAATACTCGATGTTGTGAGTCCAACGGCCCACAGAGGGACCATTGTGTCGGATACTGCGTGTCATGTAAAAATCTGGTCGGAGCGTGAAAAGTCAGACGTAATTGGTGTGTTTTGTCCTTTAGTATTTTCTTTCCCTTGGGTCAATACTTAGTTGAACCACCTTTTACTGCAGTTATAACTGCAGGTCTTTAGTGTCTCCAAAAGCTTATTGTTCTTTGCAAAATAGCTCAAACTCAGTCAGACTGGATGAACATCATTTTTACCACAGATTCTTATGGAACTTAGGTCTGGACTTTGACTAGGCCATTCTAGCACATTAATATGGTTTTATTTAAACCATTCCATTGTAGCTCTGGCTTTATGCTTAGGGTCTTGGTACTTTTTTAATGTGAACCTCCATTCCAGTCTCCAGTCTTTTTGGTTTCCTTCTAGTATTGTCTTGTTTGTATCTCCATCCATCTTCACATTAACTCTGACCGGATTCCCTTCCCTTCCCTGTGATACTGAATAGGAATGCTCTGTTCAAGGAGATGAACAATTCTAAATCTTCGTCACTGCACTTTGCATGTAGGTCAAAATAAGTCTATATTTTGGTCTTGCCTGATATGCTTCCATATGTTGACTTGGTTCCAGCATTGGAAAACATGACAAACTGCAAATGGGACGTCTTATGGAGAGTGGACTTCTAAAGACTCCCACATTGCTCACATGTACTGTGCGTATTCTGAGACGCACGCACTGTCCACAGATGGTTGAGATTTCATAGTCAAGCATATGGATTCCCTACATTTCTCGTGACATGAAATTCCTTCATTTCCCACAATCCGAATGGATACTAGCAAGTTTGATGTGCTAGTTGGGTGCCTAGCCCCGTTTCTTCTCCGCCAGGGCAGTCACCACACACCTGTCACTGAGTAGCAGTCATGCGATGTGTCTATTTGACTCTCAAGCTTATCAGCTTCAGTGTTGCATTTAAAACTGTTTGATGTGAACAGTGTTTCCCACCTAGCAGTTTACTGTGTGACACTGAGTTCGTGGTTGTAAAAATATACCTTTGTGGTGAGGTGTCTGGCGTATGTCCACGTTGAGTCCGCCTTGAGTACCTCTGTGTAGTGAAGTACGCCCAAGTATGTGGAGGCCTTAATAGTTGACCACCTGCATTGTGGATCTCGAAAGCTTTTCACCATGGGCCTCTTTGCTGCTTCTCTGATGAATACACTCTTTGCCCAGTATGTCAAGTTTAGGTAGACGGTGATGTCTTGGTAGGTTTGCATACCGCTCCTCTTTTTTGATGTATTGATCAGAACTTTCTTTGATCTTCAAAGCTTGTCATTTCAGAAACTAACCCTGCTTTAAACTTCTCCACAAACTTCTCCTGACCTGTCTGCTGGGTTCCTTTGTCTCCTTGATGCTATTTGTTCTCTGATGTTCTCTAACAAACCTCTGAGACCTTTGCCAGAACAGCTGGAGGAAGGAAGTTGAATGAAAATGTATGTCAAGCTTTTCTTGTTTATTACTTTGTGTTGGTTTATCACATTAAATTCCTTAAAAATACATTGAAGTTTTTGGTTGCTATGTCATAAAATATGAAAACCTTAAAGGGTGTGAATACTTTTACAAGGCAGTACATTATATGCTGCAGCAGTTAGTCCTCAGGAGCTGGTGATAACAAACTAGTGTGAAATTCATTTGGTGCTTGTAAAATAGCGCAGCTTCTGCCTGGAGGAACGCTATTTTTTGGGACAGTGTCTTCTTCCTCCTGGCTCTGACCAAGAAGAATTATTATTAAGTTTTTTTTTTTTTTTTTTTTTTTAAATTCCCTCTTATTATTTTTAGAATTTATTTGTTTCTTTTTAAGCACAGCTTGGAACACCCCATTCTGTTCTTACATTCTACTGGCGCTCGAGGGATCCTGTACCCAGAGTGTGCTAAAGAGATAACTTTATTTCCAAATTTGATTAGTCATGATTATGCAGTTTGGCATTGCTGTGGAATCAGTAACATCCATCAGAGTTTCTTTCAGCATGTGGTAACTTTTATCCACTTGTTTTTAGTTAAAACCATCCAAGAAACATTTCCCAAGCTTTCTACTTACACAAAGGTGCCATTTACCAGATTTTTCAGAAGTGCCATGTGACTTTTTTCCAGATTGAATCTGAAATTAGATTCTGAACATTTATTATCGTCTGGCAACCTTCACAAACAAAATGGCTTTATTCACACCCTTCAAACCAGTGTTGCTGAATCATTGTCTGTGATAGCTTTTCATCTGTGCAGTGTCGGCCCCTGACTCCTCTTCTATGAAGAGATGACACGCTACTTCAGATTTCTCTGTCCTGACAATGAAGGCGCCTCTGTGTCCCTATTTGCGCATCATGCTAAGGGGATTTCTAGGCCGCCACCTGATTCACATTGCTGTAATTGAGTTGTGGCCATAAGCACCACTGTGCCTGCCTAGGCCCTAGGTAATTTACACACCACAAAAGCACTTCTTTACTCCACTTTTCACATGATGTCTGAGGCACAAATGCAGCAAAGGAGAGAGTGCAATCTATCGAAAAAAGGGTGGGGAGATTACAGAAAGTATGAGAGGGGGAAAAAAGAGTTTAAGAGTCTTCATGTAGCAAGGCAGGTCTGTGCCAGGGAGGCTCGGGAGTCTCTGAGTCTGCAGCACGTGGATAAGGCCCACAAAAGCTCTCGGTTTCAAATATCTTTCTCTCTTTCTCTGTCTCTCTCTCTCTATCCGCAGAGCGTAGGAGTTGCTATCAATTCAAAGGGACGTTTCTTTGGCGAAGGACGTGGAGACTGACGTTTTTGGGGTAAGTGGGAATTTGTTGTTGTTTTTGGCTCGCGGTAATTGGACTTTCAACACTTGTGTCTCTGGGCATTGCTCTGTCCTGTGTCACATGCCATATTTGAATTGTGGTCACAAGGCTGAGCTCGTAGCTCATGATGGAGTCCGTTGGCTCGGTTTGTTCCATGTCATGTCTTCTGCTTTTTTGCGAGCCTTGAATAAAAGTCGGAGCTTGTGCAGATCTGGCTTGTTGTCAGACCTGTGGAGTCACTTTCATGCAATCTTGCAGGAACCTTATGTGTTGCATGCTGAATGGGTAAGATCGTGCCTAATTCTGGGTTTGTTGTATCTGAAATGAAGTTGGCAGTCCAAACAAACGGCTGTTTGTCATTACAAACTGGTTTGTAGAACATGAGCTATTTCTCTGTGAAGACAGATTTTTGGGGCTGATCCATATTCCTAATATTAGTTATAAGAGCTTAAGGCAGCAGTCAAAGAATTTGCTATTCATTTTGATCTCATGCCTTCAGTTTCACTGCTAGTCAAAGCAGCAGACTAGTTTTTCCTCTTTTTTTGTCTGTAAGGTCTCGAGGTTGAGGAGTTTTAGTGTCAGTTTCTGGCATCTCTTCCACCAGACGAATACCTGCCCTCATACCAGACTGGAAGCATTAGCAAATGGGTCGGTATGTGTACCTACATGTATATGCCAGCCATTACAGACTCTTCCTAGAGAACAGCCGCTTCATTGGATGCCCACATCACACCCACAGAAGATGTTCATGTATCATAAGTGGGGATGTCAAGTGGTTTGGCGGATGTTCCCTTGTTGGCATCCAGTTTGGCAAATGGCTGAGTAAAAGCTGGCTGTTTTTATTTTTATGTTTACAGCTTTAAGTTTCTTTTTCTTTAATCTCCTCTCCTCTTCCAAATACATGGTAGTTTGCAAAAGTATTCATTCCCCTGGAATGTTTTCAGACTGCAGTTTATTAGAAGTTTGTGTGATGAATCCATGTAAAATAGTGCATAACTGAGAACTGGAAGGAAAATGAGACATATTTTTCAGTTATTTTCTTTTTCGTTTGACATGGCATTTAGTAGAAGCACGGTTTAGATCCTTAGGGTTATGTCTCTATCAGCATAACCACATCTCTCCGACATTTTTGCCCATTCCTCCTGGGAAAATATCCTAAGTTCAGTCAGATTGGCTGGAGAACCTCTGTGAAGATCACTTTTTAAGTCTTGCCACAGATTCTTAGTTAGGTTTTGGGCTGGACTTTGACTGGGCCATTCTAACATGTGACTATGCTTTGATTTAATCCATTCAATTGTACCCCTAGCCTATGTTTAGGGTCATTGCCCTGCTCGAAGATGAACCTCCACCACAGTTGCAAGTCTTTTGCAGCCTCCAACAGGTCTTGTTTATAGATTGCCTCCATCCATCCTTCTTTCCATCCACTCTGACTAGCTTCCCAGCACTGCATTGAAGCAAAGCATCCCTACATTATGTTATGACCAGTTTGTATGCCATAACATTCAGTTTTGATCTGACTAGAGCCTATTCTTCGACTTGTTTGCTGTTTCCAACATGGCTTAGGGCAGAGTGCAAACCAGATTTCCTCATGTTTTTCTTTTAGAATTTATTTTAAAAATGTAGCCAGAGCTACAGTACCATACTTTAGATCATATATTGTTTGAAAGGTCAAAGGTCAGCTTTAAAATCCAACTGAGTATTAGTAGCAAGATTTAGAAAGTAGTGTTTATAGACATACGCCATTCAATCAGACTTAGCAGTAAGCTAGAGCTGGTAGAGGCATGGCTCTTGCAATGAAGGTGGTTTAACCAAGTGTTGATTCAGGGCACCTGAATACAAATGCATGCCACAATTTCCAGATTTTTCTTTATGAAAGAAAATTATAAACCATGCATGGTTTTCCTCCCACTGAGAAATAATACACTACTTTGCTCTATTATATTTAATCCTAGTTAAATACAGTACCCTGAAGCTTATGGTTGTGACAGTGCAAAAAGTGAGCCCGTTTAAGGGGATGGAGTAGTTTTGCAGGGAATTTTATGTGTTTGAATGTTTTCCTCTGTTTTGCTAGCCTTAGTAAACCAGGAAGCTAGTAATAAGAAGCAAGGAAAACATAATGCAACTCAATGATGATGATTTAGCTTTGTTTTCTGATTTGTTGTCTTTCCTCTTGATCTTTTTCACCTCATTATATCCAATAGGAGCCGTCACACTTCTTGGAAATTATATAATCATTCTATTAGCAGCCTCATTTACTCATTACTCCTTTGTTTTGACAAAAGGAAAAAAAAAGTTGTTTTCCATCTCGCTTTCACTCTCTGACTGAGCAGGTTTTGGGGTTTTCTGCTCCATGTAAAATAGCATTTAACCCTCTCCTCCCATCGTAATTTAGACCCAGTCTCATAAGTGGGTTGGAAGCAGCCCCAGCAGCTGATGTGGAACACATGCATTTAATGATTCACACTCTGTGCGGTAGGTCGGTGATGACTGCTGAGCCTGCTGCCTTTTCCCTCAGTCTAGAATAGTTCTCCACTGTTGTTTTTTAGTGTGAATTTTTCTTTTCCAGCTCCCCTACTCACATCAAAATGTGATGGCGGTTGAAGTGTGTTGCTTCAGTTCAGCTGTTCCTGTGTAATTATGCTTCATATCGCAGCTGAAGCTAAAAACAAATGATTACTGTTGAAACTTCTTTATTGTTTTCCTGCAAGCACTTTCACTTGTGAATGATTCTACATTTACTCTTTATTTTACTGCAGTTGTTGTAAATACATCTGTAATCTGATTGACTCATAATGCATTCTGTTTTTCCACCTTTCAGTTACTTTTAGACTAAACTTGGAAATGTGGAGACATCTTTGAGTAGACTGCTATGAAACTGGAGGTGTTTTTGCCCTACTGAGCTCATTTATTGTAAGATATTTGAATAGCAAGCCACTGTTTAATGGTTTCCTTCCTTCTGCTCAGCAGAATTGCAGAAGTTTGCTGCAAGTGCTGACTCTCAGTAAGAAATTTAGCAGTTCAGTCTGCTTTTAAAAACACCTATCAGGGTTATACAAAGGTTTTAAATGCTTAAAACTTCTGTCATACCCTGACAGTACTTGAGTGACTGGAGTTTCCTCTAGCTTTATTGAGTGGAGAGAAAAGCAGCACAGCTCCTTCCCCACCTGCTACTGTGCACTGTTGGTCAGCTGGTTAAACGTGGATGTTATGACAGAAACTAATGAAGGCCTACCCATTATTTTTAGGGATGCTATGGACACTTGTACTCTTAATTTAGTGACTGTATATTCTAGGTTTTTGGAGATGCACTGATTGTAATTTTGAAGCCATGTTTTGATCTTCAAATTGAGCAGATCGTGATTTTACTTTTAAGAGCTTTGTTATATCAACATATATATATGATCTGCATTTTAAATATTTTTGCCTTTGGCAGTCATTGATTATTTGGTTTGGGAGCAGAGATGACATCAGGATGCTTTTCAAGAGAGCAGTCAATATCAAACAGACAATACACTTACAGAGGTGACATTTTAAACTGGCTATAGTATCTGATATTAGCTATTAGTGCAGTTAGCTTTGCCATAATTCCAAAAAAAAAAAAAAGGAAGGCATGTGTATTACCTTGACAATGTAAATCCGGTGGAAACTCTGATTCCCAAAAGGAGTTGTTGCTACGAGGGGAAACTCACAAATTCCAGCAATATCAATAAACTAAAGATGACTTGAGATAAAAATAAAAAAAAGCAGGCTTATTAATGTAGTCCAGTGAAAAGCCATCCTGTTATGTGCTGAAAGTCTCATAAAGTATCAAAAACACCTGAGTGATACTTAAAATATTTTTGAGCTTCTGACCAGCTGGCAATTGGTAAAAATCCTCTGGTTCTACCCAGAAGCTGATTTCTTGTGGCTCCTAAACATGAACTAAATGGTATGGCTAGCATTACTCATACAGGCCCATGCCTACTGTATTCCTTGTGGAAATAGTGAGTATAGTCGGATCTCTTCCTTTGTCTCACGGTCCTGGTCCCACGTCCTTTAACGTGGCCTTGTCTGACCCTTTCTTCCTCCACTCATTCACTCCCACATCTCTCCATCTCCTGCCACCCACCCACTCACACACACGGACTGGTCATCACACATATATGATATGAAGACAAATGATGGCTCATTGCCCAGACATAACTCTGAGTGGCTCTTTCCATTTTGCAAAGTAACAAATTTGTCAGCGTCCTCAGCACTTGAGAGAGATAATGCACTTAATGGCCCCTCATAGATTAAAAAGGCTGCTCATGAGCAGTGGATGAAAGAAATGGTGTGAAGCATTTATCGATTATCTGAACCCAACGCAACATAAGGCTGTTATGATCTGAGGAAATCTGTGTGTGTGTGTGCTGGGAGTCAGAACACATTACTCTTTAATTTTGCTCCCCCCCCACACACACAACTGCTTCAATCAGTTCACAAGAGTTCTACCAGTCGTGTGTTTTTAATGTGGTGGTACTCAGATTTTACAACGCCTATAATCAACCGCATAACAAAGAGCCCCTCATAAAATGTTGTTTTAATGAAACCTCTTCGCGCCCTTTCGTGTGTTCTTCACAACGTTGTTGTAAATCTTTTAAGGCTTGTGAATTAAGCTTTCTGTTGGAGCTTGTTTTATGAAACTTGTTGGAACAATAGATTGTGAGATGTTTGGAGAGCTGTAATTGACGAGGGGGACCTCCCTGGATCTGAGTGTTGCTGCAAAGCTCTACCCGATACTGTATGCAGAAAAAACAAAAAAAACCCACCCCAGTCATACTAGGCGAGAGGGCGTAGCTCGCTGTACTGAGTAGTCTGCAGTTCCTCTTTGGGGCGCCTCCTGACAGGAACTTGGCAGCAAGGAAACATAAACAAATTCCCTGTGGTGGGCTGGCAGGCTTCAGCTGTGCGGTTCTCCTCTGAGTTACCATACACACTGAGTGAAGCTAAGCCTGCTCAGCTCAGAACCCACAAGCTGGGAGAAATAGACTTCCAAGGACAGGTGCTGCTGGTTCTCCTCACAGCAGCCTAGCCTCATGTCTCCTGTTTACATTGTAGTTGTCATAGTTGCATAATTCAACATATTTACTTTTTGCCCTTATTGTTTTAGACTCGACAATTTCATGCACACTCTGGCTTGGGGAGGAAAAATGAATGCCAAGGGTCCCAAAATGGATGGTTGAGAGAGAAAACTGGAGGAGCAATGATGTAATGATGAAGTTACCTGAGAGTTGAGTTGTTGCAGCCGTACGCATACATGTGTAGCATTTTATCAAACAAAGCATACATTACTGCATCCTTGTCTTATTTGTACTGCAGCTTTGTGTTCCATGGCTCTCATGCCTACAGTTTTTGGTTTCTTTCTCTTTTTTTTCTCCCTCATTCTCCAAACACAGTGGCGTATTGTGCTGGCTGACCTGGTCCCTGTCCAAAGGCAAAGGGAACCCAGATTGCTGAAACAGAGGGCCCACTGCTAATAGGCTGACCGAGCTGTAGCTGTTACGGCGCACTGTGGCCATCCAAACCAACGGGGACAACAGCTAGCTGAGCCAAGGAACTATGTGTGCGTGTTCGCGTGCGTTTCTGTTTGATCAGCCACAGAAGGATTTAGTTGGAGAGCTCTCTTAGGAGCCGACATGGCACCTCTGTGCTATTCTGTGATCACTGGTAAAGGCATTTAACTGACTTTTAATAGGCCTCCTCCTGCATAACATCATCTAAGTGCACCGTTTTCAGTTGTTCTTTAGGGGTGGTGCTTGGTGAGAGAAGAGGGGGGAGACATGGAGATCCAACTCCTCCTTCAGTTCTTACTAGAAGGATTAAATGCTTCAGTGGTTTGAGTTGCCTTCTTGACTACCTCATCTGCTAGTTCTTTTATATGATTACCCCCCTGTAATGATGTAGAATGTAAGAACTAAGAACTCAAATGTTTAAAGGAGGCAGATTTTTCTCATCTACGGTTGTTTTGCAGACATATTCACACCCCTTTGAAGGTTTCCACATTTTGTTAATTACAGCCACTAATTTCAGTGTACTTTAGTGAGACTTTATGTGGTAGTTCAATACAAAGCAGTGCTTAATGCCGAAGTAGAAACAAAAGGATTCCTATTTTTCAAAATGTTTTACAATGAAATATTTGAAAAGTGTAAACCCCCCTGAATCACTACATCATAGAATCACCTTTTTGGGTACGTTTCTACCAGTTTTACATAATTAGAGATCATTTACCCATTCTTCTTATCGAAACAGATCAAGCTGAGCAGTAGCGCAAAATGTGTGTCTGCACTACATGTGAAGCATAAGGGTGCTGCGCTAGAGAGGGCGCCAAAGTAATGGCGGAAAATTATTTCCAGTCAGCAATTTCTGTATTTAACAGCTGTTTGTGCATGTGTAAATAATATGATCATTAACACAGGCACACACTGATTAGGGGGCACCTATACAGTGTCTGCATACACCTCAGAAAGTACATAGTTGCACCCCTGAAGCTGAGTCAGATTGGACGGTGAGCATCTTTGAACTTTGATTTTCAAGTCTAGGTTGATTATTCGGATAAAAATGTGTTCTGTTTGCTGTTGTAATTAATCAAGTGCGTACCAACAGAGCTGTTTTCCTGCTTCACCAACAAAGCCCTTTGCCTTGCATATTGTTATTATTAATTAACATAGTTACGTACCGCTGCACTGAGACCGACAGGCAGGCAGACCCGAGCTCTGGCTGGGTGGATCACAGAACACACGAGCAGAGAGAAAGCAGCAGTTACAACATTACAACTGTACTCATCTCTCACTGTAAATGTCAGTGTAAGGGTACCATTATTGAACACTTTGATCTTTGAAGATTTGCTATATTAAATTAATAAATGACCAAGTTCTATGGTATTACATACTTCAGTATATCAAAATTTCACTACTCAGCCCACATTTGGCATCATGGCCGGTGTTCAGATTGGACGTTCAATCTGGATTTGGATTTTCAGTATAAAAGCGTAAATGACCAGTGGCACAAATAATATCATCCAGTGTCAGATATGTCTTTTCTGCCACTGTGTACAGACAGATTGTCTCTGTCCTATCAAATTAGTTTATTGAAATGGAATGTCAAGACACCATGTATGCTAAATATTACATCATTTTTGTAATGGCGCCAGGTACAACTGTGCAGTGAACCTGCCACCTATTTGCAGGTTCCTTTTGTCATGTCAAAATGCATGTCAAAAATATTCAAATAAAAATGCAGCTTGGGAAGCTGAAGTACCTGGATACAGTGCTACTTGACATCCTATTGGCTGGTGTTTGCAAAGCAGCCAGTCCAGGAGCACCATTCATTTTCCTTGGTGCTGATTGGCTGTACTCCCAAGACCTGAGATAATGAAGAGCATGGATGTTAGCTTCTGTGGACGTACTAAGACTGTTTCCACTGTGCATATTGATGCATATTAAGGTATAAGTGGTGTTTGAACGATTAAAATAGGAAGTTATAAGCATCTTTTGTGTCGTCTGTCAGCTTTTCTCCCCAGCTTTATTCCCATCCATTTTCCCATGTACTCTGACCAGCTTCACTGTCCCTGCTGTGGGCCACCCTTCCCACACTATGATGCTGTCGCCACCATGTTTCACCGTGGTGTGTTGGTTTCAATTTGGTCTTATCTTACTAGAGCAGCTTTTTCCAGATGTTCAAGTTTATTTGTATAGCACATTTCAGCAGCAAGGCAGTTTAAAGTACTTCATATCATAAAAACATCAATCAAGTATACAGCAAAATCATCAAGCAAATATACATGAAAATAATCAAAATCATTGCGCAAATGATTTGCTCAATGATTTGCATCAAATTCATAAGGATCATCAAGCAAATATTATCAAGCAAATATCATTCGAAAATATTGATCAATGTTCCACTTACTACCAATCAAAGGCAGCTCTAAACAGGTGGGTTTTTAGCCTTGATTTAAAGGAACTCCGTGTTTCAGCTGTTTTACAGTTTTCTGGAAGTTTATTCCAGATTAGTGGGGCATAAAAACTGAAAGCTGCTTCTCCGTGTTTGGTTCAGGGGATGCAGAGTAGGCTTGAACCAGAAGACTTGAGTGGTCTCGAATGTTGATATAACGACAACAGGTCTTAAATGTATTTTGGTGCTAAGCCGTTTAGTGATTTATAAACTAACAGAAGTATTTTAAAGTCTATTCTCTGAGCTACAGGGAGCCAGTGGAAGGACTTTAGAACTGTGGTGATGTGCTCTATTTTCCTGATCTTAGTAAGAACATGAGCAGCAACGTTCTGGATCAGCTGCAGCTGTCTGATCGACGTTTATGGCAGACCTGTGAAGACACTGTTGCAGTAATCAATGTGACTAAAGACAAACACATGGATGAGTTTCTCTAGATCTTGTTGAGACAGTAGTCCTTTGATCCTGGAAATGTTCTTCAGGTGATAGAAAGCTGACTTTGTAACTGTCTTTATGTGTTTCTGAGGGTTCAGGTCTGAGTCCGTCACTACACTCAGACTTTGGGCCTGATCACTAGTTTCTTGCTGTAATAACTGAAGCTGCACGCTAACTCCAGATCATTCCTCCTTGGGTCCAAAGATAATAACTTCAATTTTGTTTCTGTTCACCTGGAGAAAGTTTTGGCACATCCACGCAATAATTTGTTCTAACCATCTGTTCAGTGCTTGGATGGGTTCAAAGTCACCTGGTGACATTGTAATGTACAGCTGTGTATCATCTGCGTAGTTGTGGTAACTTATCTTATTGTTGTTATAATCTGAGCTAGTAAGAGCATGTTGATATTAAATAGGAGGGGTCCCAGGATTGAACCTTGGGGTACTCCACGTGACTTTTGTCTGCTCCGATGAGAAGTTGCCTATTGACGCCAAGAATGTGGTTCTTCCACAGTCTGGTTCTGTTGGCTCTGTGCCCTAAAATAACTGGTGGCAGCTTTACTACAAAGCAATATTTTGTTGGTATATCATGTGAAATCCTGCTAAAATAAATTAAAGTTTGTTGTCATGGTGCGACAAAATTCTAGTTCCATGAATCTGATTAGTTTTAGAAAATGCTATATGCTATGTATGTTAGAGAGAATGTTTTTGTCTTCTAATGATGCCTTTTGATTATTTATGAAGTTGTTTTATTTTTCAAACAGATCCTAAATTTATTGAGATGAGAAAATCTAAATACAGGAACATAAATATGTTTCCCTTTAATTAAATTTAAAGAAACAGAAACCATAGTTTTACCCAGATGTTTTAGTCCACATTCATTAATTTTTAATGATTAAGTGTGTCCAGGATCAACACTTTTCATCCCTTTATTCACTTCTTTTCTTCACGGTTTTTCAGCTCTAAGCCAGACCCAAAAATAGCCGTAAACAGTGTTGTATTAATTGCTTTGCACACTTCAAGAACACGCGAAAGTGCAAGTGTTGAGAGGATTATGTCACGGGCAAGTCCGTTTGCAGAAGTACCAGTGTTTTCGTTTTCCTCGTGCACACACATGCTCGGTTATTTTGAGACAGAGGGAGATTATACCGACTTAGTGAGGAGCAAAGTTCAGAAAGGGTTAGAATGAAGCTTATCCAGTGAGGGGGTAGGGGGTAGGGTGCCCAGGCTACTGGGATGAAGCTGCAGTGGTCAGAGGAAAAAGATTGTAGGGGGTGGGGGTAGATAAGATGGGACCAGATGTAAGGACACTAAAAATAGGAGATGGAGAAAAGGAAACAAAGATGAACACTCTTAATCCTGAATTCTTCTGGGATACCATTAGCTGGTGTGGATGTGTGTTGGATGATACTTTATATTTATCTTAGAACTCATGCATGAGTCTTCTTTCACTGAATTTCCTTTTCTCCTTTCAGCATGTGTGTTCCTGTTCTCATTTAGAGTAAAACTTCATACCGTTCAGGGGAGGAAGACTACATCAAGGGCCCCAGATGCATCTTCACCTCCTCTCTAGCTTCCACGTCCCAGTAGGCACATCTCTGTAATGGCCCCCTATCGATCCTGAGGCCTCCTTGTCCACACTCAATGCCCATCGATCGGCAGCTCGCAAAGACTCTCAGAGGCCCGCTACACATCCTGTGGCCATGGTGCATTGTGTAGATGTTATGTGCACATTTCTGTAAAGCAGTGCTTGTTAAATTAACTTCAATTAACTTCTTTTTTCTTTATCCATTTAAAGAGATGATGGCTGGTTCTGCATGCAGTGACTTCATAGGAACACCTCTGTGTTTAGAGCTGGAGACCTTGAGTAGAAAGCGCCCCTCTGTACCGTGAAGCAAGGGGCCTTGGTCTCATTAAACCATGAACGATTTAGGCCTCCTTGAGTTAAAACCTTGCAGCATGAAGACATAAACACTCGACATAAAAAGACCCGCACAGCAACTGTTGTCTCCAGAGACTTAAGACATAAAAAGAAAACTGTTGCACCCTCCATATTAAAAACGACAACAACTGATTAATCAGTCAAGCTGCAAGTAAAACTTTTCATGTTATTGTTATAGCTTGATTTATTGAAAGTCTGGATTTGGGTCAAAATTCCCCCCACTTAGTCCCCTCTTACTTCTTTTTTTTTTGTTGTTGCCTTTTTACCGGTTTTTTTTCTCTCTCTACCTAAATAAGAGCCAACCCCCCACGTCTCTTCCTTTTGTCTCTCATCTGGTTTTCTGTTTTTGTTAAAGAACACTTGATTAATGATGCCACAGACAAAGCCCGCAGTCTGTTCTCCGCCTGAGCTCAGATAGGGCTCGGCTTTAGGTAAACCAAAACATGTGTGCCAGTGGAAAGAAAGAAGGTAAAGGATAAAAAGTTAAAGACAGTAGTTGCTTATTTTTCCTGTTCTCAGAACTGTGCAGGAGAAAAAGCAAGCAGTTGGTTTGTTTAGCATAATTTCTTTTACAGTTTGTGAGCAACTACACCTACAACTAACTTGGTGGTGGAACTCGATCTAGTTAATTGCAGGGTGTGTAAATAATTAATTGCAATAAATCGCATTTTAATCGAAAACTATATATCAACAATATAAGCAACATTTTCAATTCAAAAACCCATTTTGCTTCAGAATTTTTGAATAAATAGACAGGAGTTCAACAAAAAAGATATTTATTGTTTTTAATCTGTTATTTAGGTTATTCAACCATCTGACTGGTGCAAAGTACTATTATAGCCATTCAGCTTTCAAGTGTTTCAGGAACCCCTGATCATCCATGTAACTTTTTTGAAAAAATACTTCTTCAGAAATATGGACTGTGGATGCTGACATTAGCGTTGGAAAGTTCTGTGCTGCTTCAACATGTTTAGCATTAAGATGCTATTTTAGGCCGACTGCTTTTAGCACAACTTGCACACATTAGCCTTTTCCAGCGTCCCTTCAGATCATTTTTTGAAGTAAAAATGAACCCCCAGTGGGCCAAGAGAAGCGGCTTCATCGTCCATCGTTGTTTGCGGATGTTGCTTGTGCGTCAGATTTACAGGTGTACCAGAAACGTGTGAATACAAAGGTTCCAGTGATTAATTGCAATAAAAAATTTTAATATGTTAAAAATATGTAATTAATTAATCGAAATTAATGGGTTAAAGTCTCAGCCCTAATTTAACTATAACGTCATTCTTCTTAGGGATATTAGAGAATACCAATCATGCTGTTCTTGGTCAAATACATATTCTAATGTTTTTTTACCTTCTTATTTTAGATCTATTTTAGATTTTTAGATCTATTGTTAAAGGTATTGAATTCAACAAAAAAAATTCAACAACAAATGGGTAACAGTGGACTCTTGGTATTCACGAGGCTTAGGTACCGTAGTCGAATAGTGAAAAAAAACAACAAATATGTCTGAAAACACTTAGAACTGCATGTTTTAATAGTTTGAACTTCAAATATGGAAACCTTCTTGGCACTACTGCAGGACCTAATGTCCATAGACTTCCTTATCCCCGCTGTTGGGGGTACAGCCAATCAGCACCAAGGAAAATAAATGGCGTTCCTGGATTGGCTGCTTTGGTAACATCAGCCAATAGCATGTCAAGTGGCATTGTGTCTAGGTACTTAAGCTTCCCAAGCTGCATTTTTGTTTATAATATTTGAGGCAAATTTTCCACAAATAATTTGGAATTGCATTTCATTGAAAAATCTGTATATAGGTGAATTCGAGGAGGGTGAACTGTGAATAGGAGGCGGGGGGTCCACTATATGAACTAGTCAGACCTGGATTTAAATATTCTACTCTGAAAATAGATTCTTTAAAATGGATGTATTGTTAGCTTATAAAAAGCAGAATGGTGTTGATGGTGTTTGTTTATTGAAGTTTATGTATAAAAAAAGAATAATGTAGCATTATTATGACTATAGTAGTATATTATTACAACAGTAGGAATATTTGTTGCTTTTAGTTTTAAGAAAATACAATTAGATCATGTTTTAGATTTTGTTTTGTTTTCCTTTTGACACAGTGGTACATTTACTCCAGATCATCATAATGGCGTGAGAATCTCTTACCAGCCCATGCCTGTTTGCCTGTTTGCCTTCAGGCTCCCTACGATTGAGCTCAGTGCCACTGAAAACCCTTATAGAAGCCGGGTCGCCTTACTGAATGATAATCAAGCATATTATTCCTGTGACTGCATTGTTAGCTGTCTTCGTAATGGAGGGGCTTGACACTCCTGACCTACTTTATTGCTGCAATCCTCCATGTTTGCACAGCATTGACATGGTCTAATTGGGTTCGCTCGGTGCCTAAGGTAAACATGTCCTCTGTGAAATTATTACCCAGAAGCTATATTGGCTAATAACAGTTATGTGTTTGGTTATTTCTGCTTGGCACTGACTCACTGGACCGTTCTACCCCTCTAATGTTCAGACCTTTTGTATGCACTTCGCTCTAAGTCAATACAGACGCAGTATGGTTTTGAATTTATTGTTTAGGGAGAGATGAAGAATAATAAAATGTGCCTGTTATTTCTTTGCTTCTGCCAGTAATGTGATATTATGGTCTTGCTGTTTCAGCTATACACCTTAGATGTAAAGATTGTACATAAAGACAGTAATGGTTTTCTTTTCTGTATAAATGATGGCCATCACAGTTAGGTGTTTGGGGTCTTTGCAGACACTGAGGTTAACCTAGGACAGTGATGAAGGCATTTAGAGAATGTCAGAGTGGTGTGCAAGTTGCAATATCATCTTCCTGCCTGTGGGTTGCTGTAGTTTATAAAGAATAAATAAATAAAGTGGCTTGGTAACAACCTCCCAGTGAGAAAATGTGCTGGAGATTTCTCAGTAAACAGATGGAGGTCGGTTTGTCCTTTCACCAACAGGAGGGAAGGCATTTCCTTTTGCACTTAAAATTTGCCTTGCTAAATTTGCTTTTGAACTATGGGTTGAATTTGAATATTTGTCATCACTTCCTTTCTGATTCTAACACAAACTGGGTGCATCCGTTCAACTCAATCTGATAAACTTTTCCTCAAAATGTCAGCTCAGTAGAGCAAAAAAAAAAAACCAAACAAAAAACAGCCTCTCAGTTTCCTGCTGTGTGTAGTTTGGTCCTGGATTGGCCTGTAATCATCTCCATCCATCTTCCCAGCTTCCCTGGCTCAATCCAGCATAATGTTGCCACCAACTTATTTAACTGTACACATGGTTTGATCAGGCTGATGTGCAGTGAAAAGTGTTTTACTTCCTAAAAGTTCAGTTTGGGTCAAATATAGTTGTCTAGTTCAGCAACGTTGAGACCTACTGGCTGATCTTCATTTTATTAGACTGAGCTTCTCTAAATAATTCACACCCTTCTATTTCCTGGGAGAAAGAAAAGCAAAGGCTCAGCTGGACCTGTCTTTCTTTATTTCTTTTCACTGGACATTCTCGCCCAATTCCCATTTTGGACAGCAAGTTATTTACTCTTGTATCCTCCCACCCCCACATTGCATTGTGCACCTGCCTAGATGAGCAGATGATATAGAGCCAGAGGCAAAGGTAGAGTAGCTTTGGCATGTGTGTTTTTCATCCTAGTTGTCAGCTTTTTTTTTTCTAAATCCATCTCTACCTGCACTGTCACTGCACTGAGACAGTGTGTACCCACTATTCAATCCACTCCTTCTCTCTCTCCCCAGCCTCTAAGAGTGTCATTTCTTTGTACTTTTGTAATTTTTTTGCCTTATTTCCTTCTCAGTTTTGAGCATTTCTGGATTATTCTCTCAGATCTTGCCTTATATGTTTGTTTTTCACCCACCACTCCCACCTAACTACATTGCATAACCACATTCTGCAAAGACTAGGGTTACACCCCGATTCTTCCTCCAACGCACACAAACACAGTAGCTGATGACCTTGCTTCATGCTCCCTATGTGTGTTTCTTCCACTCCTTTTCTTTAGCTCCTCCTTTAGTTCTCATCTTCTTTTTTAATTCATCTCTCTACTCATCTCCCTCTTCCTGCCTCCTGCTCTCCCAGTGGTCTCATTAGGCATGAGGGAGGCAGCCTTGTGTGTATGAGTCTGTGTATGTATGTGTTCTTGTTGCCAAAGTCTCACTTGACTGAGCATGCCATTGCACTAGCAAGGGCCAGGGCTCCATTATTACCACAAAGCTGTCACAAATAGTATATAAAGTAACCTCCTGTTGCCAAGTAGTGTGCAAGTATTGGAGGCACTCTCTTAACGTCAAAAGCCACCCCTGCTTCTCTTCAGTAGCACTACAGAGAGTCAGCTGTTGCTATGGTGGTGGCAGCCTGTGTGCATCTATGCACATGAAAAGATCGGGAATGCTGGACAACAACAGTGCCTTGGAAAAGTATTCATGCACCTTGAACTCTTTCACACTTTATTAAGTAAAAACACAAACTTCCATGTACCGTATTTTCCGGACTATAAGTGGTGTTTTTTTTCATTGTTTGGCTGAATCCTGCATCTTGTAGTCCAGAGTGAAATATGTTTTTTTCCTTTTCTTCATGACGCATTTTTTGACTGATGTGTTAAATCTTAATTCATACTGACGGACATGAATCAAGGATTAAACAATACCGTCTGCAGCCGCAAGGAAAGGTAAACACAAGCTGAAAGGTAGATGGCCAGTACTGGAGGAACGACTCCACAGTTGGGTATTTGAGTTGGCTTGTGAATCGTGCAGTTGCGTCTCCACGTTCTGATAGTTGCCAAGGAGGTGAATATGACTTTGCAGGCAGCCCTTCTTGCTGCAACTGCTTCAATAAGTGCAACCGTCTCTCTGTCATCCTGGATTTACTGTAGTCGTCTCCGCTCTGCTGTTCACTTCGCCGGCTACGGTAGGAAAATCTGACGAGGTAGCACAGATTATCAGCAGAGCAGAGCCGTTTCTGACCATCCTGATTTAGAGCACGGACATTGGTACGTCAGAAACTGCCTGACTAAAAATTGTTGTCCTCACAGCTTCTCTCACCTGAGCTGTAGATCTCTGCAGCTCCTCCATGGTTACCACGGGCCTCTTGGCTGCTTCTCCTTGCCCTACATGTCCTGGCAGGTTTACAGTTGTGCCATATTCTGAAAAAATGTGAATCATTTTTGTAAGGCACTGTACATACATACATTTGATAATCCTGCAAGCACATACTGCTCTACACCCTTAAAACCACATACCAAACACATCTGCCTCTTCTCTTCAATGACACCCCACCTATGTGGTCCTGCCTCTGGGATGTCCTCCTATCTCCTGACTGAATGAGTGATTATGTACGCTTGTGTGTGTGAGACCACAACTGTTTTGCTAGTGTCTAGTTACGGGGCTGGGACCCTGTGCAGGAATGGTTCTCTCTGCGGCCTGCTGGCAGGCCTGACCCCAGCGGGTCACCGTCCATTTCCACACCAAACCTAAATGTCAAGCACAACCCCCCTGCTAAAGCCATTTGTCATTCTCTGTGGGTCAGTCAGCCTAAACACACGCACACATGCAGACATGCTCACCTGCTAATAGCTGACTAGCATGATTTGGACTAAAAATTATGAATTTTTACCACAGGGACTCATGCAGTGTCCAGTTGTTCTAATTTAAATATTTCAAGTAACAATTTTAAAGTTTCTTCTCTATGAAAGGCCAGAGTGACCTTTCTTGTAATAACTGCTGCGTAAGCGTTCTCAGATATTCTGCCGCTTCTCTCTGTCTTTTTCCTTTATTTAGGTAATTCTTTTTCCTGCTGGAGCGATTTGTCAGGGTCCAAACTCTGCAGGAGTTTGGACCTTTTTAGAAGAAAAAGCTGAAGTGTTGAAACCTCTCTGACTTAATCACACCATGATAGTGACTCTCTCGCTATTTGAATATTGATCTCTGTGGTGATTATACGTGGAAAACATCTTGAAAACGATACAGCACCTCATTTGTTCCCACTCAGCTGAAGCAAGTTTCCTAAGCTCAATTCAATGTGGAAAGAGCCCTCCCTCCTTCAGATACACAAAAATGAACGCCAACTGCTATTATCAGAAGCTCACTCCATCACTTGTTACTTACATTATTAAGCAACAGCAATCCATTTTTACAGATAAAGGACAGTGCAGTTGGGAGTGTGCATATATAAACATATAGGAGTTGTTTACAGGAAGCTGTCAGCCATGTGTCCTTATGATAAATAAGCAGAAAAGCATCCTCTTTTTAATGATGGCTTACAAGCCGGCACGTTGAATATTGACTGAAAGATTGAAAGCACTCCCAAGGGCCTTTCTAACATGACATATGACTCTGAGGTTGGATTTTTTTCTTTGGCCTTCATTTTTCCTCCTCCACCCACATCCCTTCCCCTTTTAGCTTTCCTTTTAGTTGTCTTTACACAGTGGCTTCTGCACAGAGACTTTAACCCATAAAGAACAGACCCAGTACCTGCATGCGTCTCCACTCAAGACTTGAAGCAACATTTGCATGCTTTTAGACCTGATGCAGCATGAGTGCTGCATGAAGGGCTCAACATGCTTTTCCAAGGAAAAGTGCACAAGCTTTTGGGACCTCGCCAACACACACAAGTTCATATTTATACTTTTTCTAAGTTAGTTGCCTCACAGGAGTCCCCTTCCATTATGTTTTCTTCAAAGCCTTGTTTTCCCTTCTTTTTCTCTGCTTGTGGTTTGATTGTAGGTTGATGTTGGCCTCAGAATCTCATCTGTAGGAGGTGTGTGGTGATGTGCATCCCCCCTTTTGTTAGGGCTGCTATGACAGCCTGAGTGGCATCTAACTCAAATGCAGGATGGTAGAGTTTGAATCATATGTGTACCTAAAAGTAACACATCACTAGTGTCCTTGAAATGATTTTGCACCCCCAGCCTCAATTCAAGAATGATACAAACTGGTGCATTTGATGCAGAAGGATAGGCCTGTCATGATAAATTTATCTTGACGATAAATTGTCCTAGAAATTTTTGCGATGAATGGTAATATTGTCGTTTTGAGAACATTTTCGACAAATATAATGATAATGGCATAACAATGCAAGTACATCCTCTCAAAGATAAATAAAACCTTAATTTTGCTGGGACTGAAAGACATTTTAAATATCCAAAAGAACTAAACAGAAACAACCAAAAACAATAAATCAAACTGAAATAAAAACCTACACACAAGCGAAACAATACATAAATAAAATGGATTATGAAGTCTCTATAAACAAAATTGTCCTTCAAAAAATATTAATGATTGGTCTCAAGCAGGGAAAACAGGCAAAACTGGCAGTTTGTACTGTTATAAACAGAAGGTGTAAACTACAACAATGCTCCATTTGAATAACTCAGCTAGCATTTCTCTGGCTTGCTACTCTTAACGGCACTCATGCTACACTAGACCAAGTGCCTGGCAAGTAACTGACGCCAGTGTTCACTCCTTCAGCTATGAAACTAGAAGGGGAGACCGATGCACTTTTGTCATCCTGTCTGGTAGAAAGAGAGATGAGAGGAAAACAAACAAATACACAAATGGAAATTATTGTGCTCATTTTAACTTATGTGATTAATTGATTTATTGCGTATTGTGACAGGCTTACAGAGGATGCAATTTTTTTCGGGGGAATTTTTTACTGACATTTTAAAATCTTTTTAGAATGAAGACGGTTGTTAAGGCTGAGTTATAGTCGCACTTTAGAAAGTTCGCTGTAAGTGCGTGGGAGCCAAGCAAGTGGTGTGGCTTTTATAGTTCACGTAAATTATACGTGAACTATGAAATACGGCATATACGCTTTTGTGCCATACTCTCTGAAAATTAGCTTTCATACAGAGATTTTATAAATACCAGTGCAGGAGGACTTGCTCTGCTACAGCACCTTCCAAATCATCCAGTTTGAGTGAAAGGTGGCGCGCGCCATCTGCGGTGAGTTACAAAAGGTCAGAGGTGCACGACCGGGTGCCATGACAGTGCGCAAGGACAACGCACGGGGCAGGGATGGCGCGTTTGGCGTGCGCCCCCTCTTGCTCGGTTCAGTACATCAACTATAAATCTAGCTTTTTGTACAACATGTATTTTCTTTTTTGGTCTTATTTTGCTTTAATTTCAGGTTAATGGGAAGTAGGACATTTACTAAAATAAAGACTTGGGCACATCCATTCATTAAAGTTGGCAAAAATACAGTGACTTTTGCAAAGAAACAGTGACTCCATAATCCATTCTAGACAGATCATGAGAATAGAGGCAATCATTTTTGAGAAAAACTTAAAAATCTGGAAAATGGATGCTTTTCTTAAAAAAAACATTGACACTGTTTTTATGTTTAAGATCTCTAATGATTTATAGATCCCTTTTCTTCAAAAGTTGTAGTTATTTGTTTAAAATATTGCATGTTTTATTTATTGTGGGATTTGGTATTAGAAGCAAAGCTGGAATGAAGAGTGATTAAACTGCACCTGGTATTGTTGCAGATTTAACCAATAATATTTATCAATTAATGTTATGCAGCCCTGATGTTATTTCCTATTTTTGGTCTCTGTTGAAGCTAATACCGGTGCTTAGTAAACACTGACAGGTCCTGCTTTGCTCTCAAGCTGAGCTTCTATTTTTCCATTTGAAAACAATGGAAACAATGTCAAACCCATTTTTAAGAACAACAACCAGTAGCTGAAGCACAAAGAGTATTAATAATAAGAAGGTGATGGCAAACAGAAAAAATCCACTAAAGTGCTCTCCATGAACTACAGAGAGCAGTTTCAGTCTTTAGTAATGTTATATCAGGATAGCACCTGCACAGAGAGCTGCAAGGAAGATGTCCTCTTCTTTCCTTTGATAAATGTTTCATCACTTCTGCTGTCTTCGTCCCAAGTTTTTGTCGCTGAGTGTTTCCAGACCGAGTGTTAGTCAAGCATTTGATGTTGCACAGAGTTGTTGTTCATCTGCCTCCCTGGAGCAACATTACAGACGGCATTTATTTATCTGCAGACTCGCAGCTACAGAGCCACCACCAGACAGTCCTCTGCACACCCTTATTATTTTTTTAATGGTTTCTTCTTAAGAAACTACACACTGCCCCCCTTTTTTAACTATTAACAGTTGCCCTATTTTATGGATCTAATCTTAGCTACACTCAGTCCAATGAAAATGTCTGAGCAGATAGTTTTCCTTGTTATGGAGGGGGGGGTCAGAGTGTTACCTGGTCGTCACAAAGACTTGGGTTAATAGATACTTGCTGATGTCACTGTGCTGATTACTTACTTTTTTACCCTGTTTGGCCTCTTAAAGTTGTTGTTTAATCCCATTATCTGATTAGATGTATGTGTTTCACGTCAGGGGGAGGTGGGGATTTTGTGTATGTATGCATGTGTGATCCCCTGCTGCCTCACGAAGATAAAGAGCTCTCCCTTTACCTAAAGGGTATGGGGTTTGACAAAACTGTAGTGCTCCCACCCACCAACCCCCAATCTTTCTATCGAAGCCCCCCCCCCCACTGCTGATAAATGTGTTTTTCTTAAGGGAAGGTGGTGGTTGGTTTAGAGAGTCTCTTTTAATGTAGCTCTTTTATATATATATATATATATATATATATATATATATATATATATATATATATATATATATATATATATGTGTGTGTGTGTGTGTGTGTGTGTGTGTGTGTGTGTGTGTGTGTGTGTGTGTTAGTGGGGCTTACTAATGCAGAGCAGTGCAGCAGGGCTACGCACACTCGAAGGCAGGCCTGCAACCTCGACCCCAGCATCATTTGTTTGGACGAGGGCCGTCAGCGGCTGTCACGGGGCCCATGATGAAGTGTCAGTCGGTAATTGTCCCCGCGAAGCATCCACATCTCTTGGGGTGATGGGGGGGGAAGAAGGCAGAGAGCTGACACAGAGAGAAATGACACCCTGGGCTCCTCCTATTCTCTCTCTCTCCTTCCTTCTCACTTCCCCCTCTTCCTTGGAGTTTTCCTCTGGACTCCACCTACAGCTGCACCGTGGCATCCACGGAGCTTCGGCTGGAACCACGTCTCCACACAGGTGCCTTAGTGAATACTCCTGATTTCTTATCAGCCAGTCGCTCTGTGCCTTTTATGTAAATAGGTCATTTGTTGTGGCAGGAGTCCTCTTGAAACCTCTTTAATGAAACTTTGAATCACTGGACTTCCACCACCCTCTAAATATCCATATCCATGTATTCTGGGTGCGGCCATTCTGGTAATTAGATTTTACAGGATCTTTTATTGATCGGATGATGTCTCTATGTAATGAAAAGCTTTTACAGGAGCTTGTTGTAGGGCAATCTATAATATCTTGCCGTACTTTGGAGCCCCAATGTCCAGGTTCCTGACCATAAATTCTCAGAAGAAGTTGGATTTTAAAGCCCAATTTCAGGGCTTAATGATAGGCAGGTGATTGCTGAACAGTCAGGAAGAAGAGGAAGATTGACGAGTATGAAATTTTCCCAGTGTAACAAACCTTGAATAAAAGTGTCACTGTTATTAGAATCACAAAAATATTAAAAATAAAAAGATAAAACATGAACTAATTAGAGAGGTGTACAGAGAAATCAGCTAGTGACTGAGTGAGACATTTTTTTAATGCTTAATTACACCAGATCAGAAACTCAAATATCCATTAGTGAATGCACCATATTCAGTTGTATCAGGTCTATCCGAAAGAAAAAGCTCTTTGGTGTCGATGCTGGTACTGAGCGAGGAAAAAAGATGTAGGAAGGTTTCTAAAAAAAGAAACAGTATTTTCTATGACGGTTTGATACGTTTGTGGTTTGATCAGGCTGCCAGCCGGCAGCAGAGAGCAAGACTAAAGCACGTGGCAGGAAGGCTGAATGGCAGACAGCAAAGTTACTCTGTTTAATTCTTCAAAGCCAGTGGTGTCCAAATTTGTGGCCCTTGGACTGACTTTGTGCGGCCCCCAACTGCAATTCAAGAATGTTGCAAATTTGACCCGTCCAGCACAGGTGGCTGATGCAGATGGGGAGTTTTTATTTTTAATCAGGGTAAAATTATTACTAACATAGTTTTCCTACAATAGAAAATGGCAAGTACAACACAAACGTCTATCCAGAGACTTTGCTGCACCCAGATCAGCTTTTATTTAATTTATGAAACTTGGCTAAAGATAGCACGCCTTTTGAAAGAAAGTGACCCAAATCCTGTCCTTATAACTGAGAATAAATTGGATCAGTCCAGCCAAAAACAATATGAAAACTAGATGCTGCTTAATACAGCAAACGTGCAAAATACCTTTAAAGTTTTGGATCTACGATAGATAACATCCCTTTCCTACAGAATTCAAACAAGAAAATCAGACTACTTTCTTTGCTTGATTTTTAGTTTTCCCTTTTTTTTTTTTTTTTTTTTTTTTTTGGTCCATGAGTACTTTTGACTCAACAATTTTGGCCTACAAGTCAAAAACTTTGTTGTACGCTTTCCACTTCTGTTTGAAAATGTTGGCAGCCTTTTGGAAATCTTAAGGTAAAAGTTGACTTTCCTTAGGGAGAACACACAGCTGTGAGGGTGAAACTGCAACTTTTTAAGAATCTTTATACTAGTTATAACCTATTTCTAGAAGAGACAAAGCTGTTAAAGAGATTAAAGGGCAGGAAAAGAAAAGAGTGGTTACAATTCAGCAATAATGGAAG
The DNA here is from genome assembly GCA_014839685.1 of Anableps anableps. Taxonomy (NCBI): domain Eukaryota; kingdom Metazoa; phylum Chordata; class Actinopteri; order Cyprinodontiformes; family Anablepidae; genus Anableps; species Anableps anableps. The sequence goes on along the minus strand of CM026084.1, from coordinate 4,263,331 downwards.
CCATATTACATGAAGGAAAAGTATAGATGACTGAATACTGAAAGCTCGGAAGGGAAGGATATGGAGATAAAGAGGAGTTCGAAGGTCTTGTCCTTCGTCCTTCATTCATTCCGTCCTTTCAGCAGCATATTTTACACATATATTCCTCACTGATCAGTTAGAATTGAAGATAACATAAAAACCACGCCTAAAAATTCTGTTTCCTGAGGAGACACCAAAACAAATCAAGAAGGATAAGCAGGTTGGGGAAGAAAGGCCATGCTTTTGGCATGTGGCCACCTATGACACCCTGAGGACAGCAGGTGACTTAGGAGGAGGCAGATGGGAGGCATCCATGTCCTCGCCCCTGTGTGTGCCTGCCTGCATGCTGGCTGCAGGTGGAACACAGCCTGCCCCTCCTGCTGTCTAAATGAGGAGCCCATCTCCTCCTCTTCTGTTTCTCTTTCTTCCCCTTTAATGGGGCACTAGCCCAAGGCGTTGAACCAGCTCCCTCTGGTACCGCGCACAAACACCACGCACGCACACTGATGGCGCATAACAGACACTCCTGGGTATCCTCGGTCACAGTGTGATGTGCACACACAAAGTAGGAGAAGCAGTGGAAACCGCAGCCCATTAAATTACGCTCTGGTCTGTGGGATGATGAATCTGGGCGGTGATTAGTTAGTTGAGGAGGGAGGAACACTGCTTGGGCTCTTTAATGGGTCATCATTTGAAAGATAACTCTATTGTCCCATCTCTCTTGACATTTAAATCCAATCAGAATGGATACTGCTGTGGTCCACAGCAGGGAATTCTGGGGGAAATTGAAAAGCTGTAAGCAGAGAAGGGGTTCATCAAAAAGCGGCTGTTGTGAATCAACTCTTCCTTGTTATTGCAAAAATATCCACACCCTTTAAACTTTTCCACATTCTTTTCCATTAAAACCACATATTGCAGTGGGGCTCATTGGGATTTTATAGAATAAAACAACACATATTGTGAAGTTACAGGAATATAGGATGGATTTCAAAATATTCTACCAATAAAAACTAGGGCTGCAACAATTAATTGGATTAATCATGATGAATCATTTTATTGAAATAATCAACTAATTTAGTAATATAATCGTTAACTGGGGTATACAGACTCTAAAGCATGGCATTTGATGAGAGAACAACATCCTCAGAGCAGTAATTAAGCCAAAACTGGACAAAAAACTAGATACATTTTGCATTTAAGGTGAAAAATCTTTTTTGTCTGTAAATATGTTCTACCCAGAACTCCTCAACTGGCAGTTTTGGCTGTACTCGGTTCAAATTCTGTAAAAAAAACAAATCAAAATAAATAAATCTCCTATTGAGGACTTTTTTGCTATCCGATTATTAATTGGTTAATCAAATAAATAATCAACAGATCAGCCCTACACTGTTGATGTTAAGTCAAGCAGAAAGGGCTGAATTTTTCACATGTTGATAAAAGTATTTTTTTAGCTGCAGATGCAGAGATGCTACAAATGATTTTAGGCAATAAATGTTTATTTCGTTATTTAAAAATGGAATTTAATTATTTACTAGCATTTTCTTATGTATGTCTAATATAAAATAAGCTTAGGTTAAATGAAAAATCTGCAGGATGTGCCAGTTTATTTTGATTTGATAAACTGTCAGAATAATCGATAGAATACTCAATTACTGAAATAATCTTTAGGTGAAGCCTTAAAAATCATAAAAAGTTTGGTGTGCATTTGTGATCACTCGCCGCTTTACTTTAACATTCCTAAAAAATTCCAGTTCAACCTCTTGAATTCAGAAGTGGCCTGTTTTGAGGAATAGATTCCAGCTGGGTGTCATGTAATTTCAGTATAAATACAGGTGTTTTGTGAAGTCTAGAGAACAAACAGCAAGTTGTGATGTTTAAAAAAGAGATGGGTTTCAAAATAATATCACACCTTTTAAAAAGCACTCAGGAAAACCTGGTCTATCACACAAAAAGCCCAATAAAATACCTTTATGTTGAAAAAGTTCATAAACGAATACTTTTTAAAGGCAATTTTTTTTGTATTTAGATCATCTAAATTAGCATCACAGATGCATATAAAGTCATATTTTCTGCTCTGTATATGCAAAGACATCACAAGGGAGTTTTTTCCCTGCTTCTTATTACCCCAAATGAGATGCTCAGGTTGATTAACACTTCTTTCATCCTCTTTATTAGCAGAGGAAAGCCACTTCAGCAGCTGCATGAATTAGAATCTACTTACTCCATACACTGCAACCATACACTCCACACAATGCAACTGTGATGGTTGCAAGTACTAGGAAAAGGGCTTTTGTAATAGTTTCTGTAGAGGGTGCAGTGTGAGCTGGAGTAGCTGTTTCTTCACAGCGAAACCAGGACGCTCAGTCGGCCTGAACAGAGTCCAACGGCAGCGCTGGATGGCCTGCACGACAATCCGGCTCCACGCAGCTCATGAGCAATAAATGTGTGTAGACGAGCCAATTTCCTCTGGCGTAGCATCCTGGCGAGTGGAGGAGCCGGGCCTCAGTCGATGAGAACCACCTGGTGCTTAGGGAAATGGTTAGGGCCGGCAACACCATGTGCAAGGAGTTGTTTTGTTTAGGAAGACTGAGATATGAGTGTGTGTGGTGGGTACACCTGAGGTAAGTTTGCTCGTGAATCATTGATGAGGAAGATCTGAGAGGCAGAATTGTTGGTTGGTGAACAATTAGAGGGAAGAGCTCTGGTTTCAGCATGTTTTGATGCTGGTGCTCTATAGTTATATTGTGAAATGGAAGATGCCGCAGTAGTGGTGCAGTGGGTTCTGCTTCCACCCCATCCAACTGTGGACAATCAGACTATTCTGAATGCACTGATGGAAGTTTTATGGTAACGCCAGAAATTTGTCTAAAAATATGCATGCAGGGAATGGCGACGGTATCTCCATGGTAAGTTTGCGAACACTTAATACAAACAGACTCTCTGGATAAAAGCCCGCTGAGTGGCATTCACAGTGCCTTGCCAAAGCTTTTTGACTGTGACATTGAATCAAAACAGCCATTACATTACCATCTTGAATGCATTAGCGTGCACAAACTGGCCCTGGCAAGATGATCCCAGTTTTTACACCAAGGACTTCAGAGCAGATATATCTATGGCCAAAAGCTGACATTTACTGTAAGAGAACCAGCTTTGGATTTCTTTTTCAAAGAAAGATTAGATAGTGCCAAATTTCACTTGTTATACATGTCGGTCTATCTTGCCTGATTTTTCCTTACTCTGTTGCACATTGTTATTCTGTTATCCAGACTTACAAACAACACCCATATTGTACTAAACTACAATCATTCCTTTCAAATAAGACATCAGCGATATCTTGTTCTGATCCAAAGTATTGGATACAAATTGTATTAAAGGCATTTTAAATGACTGGTATTAGACTGGACACAATGAAACATACTTACTTCAAAACTACATTTTCTAATAGAATATGACATAATATTATTCTGAGACTTCAGTTAAGTGATTATGTTTTAAAAAACATGTAAGGGTGCATTCCTCTTTCATCATGCACATGGCAGCTAGCTAGCTAACAAGCTAGGACAAGCTTTAGCCAACTTGGCACTTTTTACTGAGACTTTTAAAAGCTTCAAAGCCAATGGCAACTTATTTTGTTCTATTAAACATGGAGCTTTAGATAGGTCAATCAGTATTACTTGAAATAAAGTAATATTTAAGCTGCAAATGGAGCTTTTGGTGCCGTCAAAAGTTCGTATTTTTAATAAACTTTTGTTGCACAATCGCTACAGTTATATGTTGCTACATTACATAACAGTACGTTCTGCTCATAGCTAATACAAAAATTTATTATAAGAAGAATTGCCATTGTACCTTAAAGTGAAGTTTTATCTTTAAGAGCATGAAAAGAATGCTCGAAGAGGGCGGACTGTTACACAACTCAATAATTTTCGGTTCGTGTAACAACTGTTTCAAAAGAAAATATTTCACATTCACCACAAGGAAAATAATTAAGACAAAGCACTACATTTATATTGAGTTAATCAAAATAAAATATTTTCACTGAATAATGGGCTTTAATTATTTTTTTGGAGTGTATAAGAGCCTGGCCAAGCTCATACCCTAACTGTAAGTTTTCCCACAGACGGTCAACAAGAACTGCATTGATATATGTTACGAACCAAACTGATCCATATCAAATTAGATCAACTTGGTAGTCTTAGCCTAGCACTCCAGAAAACCACATCTCATGAAATCATTATGAGCTGTGGTTAAGATGAGAGTTTGTCACAGACTGTAACTTTGTGTTTTGAGACAGACATAGTAGGGTAAATGCTACAGCTTGCATGTTTATGTGACACTGTTGTACAGAAACTCTCTTTGGGAGAAAAATATACATCATTGTCACAAAGAACTGATGGAGATGACAGCATCTGGGATGTTTGTAGTGGGTGAATTAAGTTGGACACGACTCTCACTATTTAAAGCCTTGGTATAACTTGTTCCAGGTAGCTGTCCCTTTATTAATCATAATACTAATGTAGACATTGTACTATTATTAAAAATGTGGCTTGTTAATGTTCCTGCACTTTAAATCTACAGAGTTGTCAACCATATACATCTTGATTTTATTCACTTTTATATAATCTGGGGCAATCATAACTTATTCTGATTAGTATTGGAATATATCCCTAATATTTACAGGGCTACTTGTTCTCTTCTCTATCCTCTTAGCCTCTAGACTGCTGCACAGTTCATCTTATCTCGTTCACTTTGATGTTTATTTAATATATTTGACCTTTTAATGTAACTCGACATGTCAGATTCTTCTCAGGGTTCAGTATTTGCTTGTAGAAAAAGAGTCTCTTTGTGTTTGTCGTCCTTTAGGGGTAATTGCAGCTGACTGAATGTTGGCTTGTGCAGGATGGCTGATCACATTTGATGACAGAAGTACGCTGCATACCGCTGTGGATTGGGACTGTTTGGAGGTTTTGTGCAGACTGTCCGGGTAGCACATTATGCCTATCAAGAACATTTTTCTTGCAACATCTACAACTTTTTCATTGTTTCATTTGAGAACAAAGGTCTTTAATCCTCCTTCTTCCTTTTTTTCCCAGTTTAGCTTTTCATGAGATCATTTGGGTTTTTTTGCATGGGGTTTATTGTCTATTTAACCAATAGTTTTTCTTCAAAGTCCCGTCATTCATCTGTTAATCTCTCTTCTTCTGTCCCCAGTCTAGATCTTGGCATACCAGCTACTAATTGAGTTGGCATCACTTGAGTAGTTCATGAAACAGAAACAACAGAGAATCCTGCCATTGTGTTCAGTGCCTGGCGTTCAGAGAGGCAAGACAGGGTAACTCTGTGTGTGGATGATAGACGCTGTTGGCCATTTTACACACATTATTTTAAAAGTGCACCACATTTTTATTTGCATCATTCTTTTACATATATTTATTATAACAATGCAGCTACATATTTTAGCTTTTAATCTCACTTTTTGGGAATCCAGTGGACGCCACCTATTCTCAGTTTAAAATTCCATGGATTTTTCCGTGGAATTTAACCCAAATTATTTGCAGAAAACCCGCCTTTTCATGGTTTGTGTTAGCAAAGCAGCCAATCCAGGAGCGTCATTTATTTTCCATAGCTCTGATTGGTCATGCCCCTGCAGATGTCATCTTCTGTGGTAGCGCTAAGACAGTTTCCAGTGTGCATGTTAATGCATGTTAAAGTATATTTGTTGTTTGAACTATTAGTTATAAGTGTTTTTAGAGGGGGTCTCAAGTGTTTGCGAATTTCAGCTATTTGCAGGTAGCTGTGGTACCTAATCCCCTCAAATACCAGGGGTCCAATGTATACTAAACTGTTAAAATACTCTAAATATAGGCATCAGTTTTGGTGTCTGTGGTTAAATTAAGAAATACCAGAGAATTGAAGGCTTGACATCTTTGGCAACATAATAATAAAGTTTTCTGATCTTGTGCAGACTGAACAATCAATAAATTAAGAATGAACATGTATCAATCAGGAAAGTGAGATCTGAAATCATTTGGGAATGTTGGTCTTTGCTCGTTGTTTTTCATCTACTCGCAGTTTAAGATTGCTCATTCTGAGAAGGAAATGTGGGTCATTGCTGTGTTTACGATCTGTTTTTAAGAGCATTTATAAATGCAGTTTGCAGCTTTGTTTATGAACACAAATGATTCTTCTAAATCACCAGCTGGTGTTAATCAATCTAAACTGTTTGTCTAATTCCATGTTGCACTGATCAGTACAGCTCAGAAGCCACCATTGTGCAAAGCATTCAGACATGGATTGTTGTTTGGAAATGATTTAGTTGTAAATTAAGACGTAGGTTAGCAGGGATACATCCTTTATGGACACACAGAGACAAAGTGGTTCAAATTTCTCCTGGAGGAGAGGTTTTTAATAACCAGTTAAGCTCCAGTTGAGCACTGAAACTGCTTTGGTTGGAAAAACCTCTTCCATTTTGTGCCCAGACTGGCAGCTTGTTCCACAGAACCTTTAAAGTGCAAACTCCTAAACTCGCATTGTGAACATAGAAAATTCAAAACCACAATTGGCCAGCTGTCTGAGAGTAAAGAGTTCAGGTCAACAAAGACCGAGCCAGTCAATGAAACGATGCTCTGAGCATTTTGACAAAGCTTCCAAAGAGATCCTGTTGCTGGTCCAAGCCACTGTCCATCAGCTGCTAATACAAAACTTTGACCTGTATTTGTTTTACCTGACTGTAATCCATTCCAGTGGTCTTCCTGGGTTAAAACAATCCCATGGAATCTAACCAGACCTCTCTGCTTTGGCGCTTCTTGCCTTTCTCTGTGTTTGTCAGGTGAGAGGCGGAGCAGGGAGGGAAGTGTGAGTGTGAATAAGGGATGGAGGGAGCTCTCAAGTTGTGGGCTGAAAGAGGACCCACTATAGAGTAGCCTAGAGGCAACTAGCAGAGCCTACACATACACACACCGACACAAAGTTTGGTGCACATCCCTCTGTGTGTGTATGAATAGGGGTTCTCTGTCCTGCACTGTATGCTGTTTCAAATTTCAGTTGCTTTCCTGCGTGTGTGTGTGTGTGTGTGTGTGAATGTCTTTGCTCAGTCTGGCTGTCCTCTTGGCACGTAAATCATAATGGATCTCATTATCCAGCTGGGATGGCTTGGTGGGGCCTGTCTGGCAGGAGATGATAGCTGGATGGCTGAGGGGCTCCAGTCACACACAGAGACACGCACTCACTCACTCGTCTTTATCCGTTTACGGCACGCATGTTATTTAGCTCGTGTAGTTACTGTAGGAGCAGTTATGTCTCATTTTCATAAAAAGAACTTCGAAGGATGAACACACACACACACACACACACACACACACACACACACACACACACACACACACACAAAGGCACGCAGCGGCAGACTTTCTTCCTTTGCAGCCCATCCAGACACAATGGACATTAGCAGCTCAGCTTGCTGTCAGACAGAAGGCAAAGGGATGCAAAGAGGAGGGAGGGAAGGATGAAATATTGGTTTTATCCTCCCTCCTGCTCCTCATTTCTTGCTGTCTTTTATCCTTCAATCCTGTCCATCACTTGTCTCCCAGACATCTAATATATTAGAGGGCAGTTCAGAATGCATTTGATTGAGTTGGTGAGGGGATGCTGCATCTCTATAAACCTCATGTTTATGATGTTAATCCACAACCGCGTTCTGTATCTGGGCAGTGCAGGCTGCTGTGCTGCAAACACAGGAGCAACCAACTGCTCCGTCTAACGTGGTTAAGGCCTACACTATTTGTCTGGACATGACCATTACCCCAGCCAATTACTGGCTGGTGTTCAGGCTAGTCGCCAGCAACCTAATGTTTCCCGTCATGCCCGCCTTCCCCTCCAAACCCCCCCCCCCACACACACATAGGGGGTGAAGGCTAGTAAAAGATGGAGAGGAAGAGTGGAGGGCCTGGGGCAAAACTCCCAACCCCATCCTGGCTTGACTGACTGATACAGCTAATAAACTTTCATTTAAGCTAATGTCCCCTTTGTTTTTTCCTCCATCTGTTTTTTCTCTCCTTTTATTACCTTTGTCTCCTTCTCTCTGCCATATTTATCATTCATCTCCCCTCTCTTTTGCCTTCATTTGTTTATTTCTCTCTTTTTAATTTTATTTCTTTATTTTTTGCGTAGAATAAGGATTTGTTTGTTAAATCCTCAGCTTGAAGCCAAGTTGTGCACAAGGAACACACCAATCAATCAGCCTGAACAGCAACACACCGGGCTCCTGGCAACAGAGTAAGGTACAGACACTGTATAGAGCAGTAGATCTTGAACGAAGAACATTGTATAAATCAAAAACACACTGTGAAGCAGCAGTAAATATCATCAACTGGAAAACAAGAACAAATATACAATGAAAAGCTCAGTTCAGCCTGTGTTAAGTCATATAAACAGGACCCAAACAACTGAATCTTTAAATACTGAAAGTAATAAACTAATTTAATTTTTTGACAGGAAGCTAAGGAGTTTGTCAGTGGTTACTATGTCAGTACGTGTTGACAGCGAACACACTCTGTACAAGCAGTGTTTGCCTTGCTGTACTTTCATCAGGTTTTGTTGCTAGGTGTTGGCCAGACTTGCTGTATGTGTAAGCGTGTCTCTGCTTTGAAAGGATTCCAGGATTTGTGTGTGATTTCAGTGCATTGTCACAGGTGTTTGTGGTATACACAACATGTAAACAGAGTTTATTCTTCATGTTAGTGGTCATGTGTATTTAGCTTTAAATATGGTTGTCTTGGTCAGGATTGTTTGTCTCTGATGTAGGAATATTATGTAAATGCTTTAAAACTGAGTAACTGATTTGCGATAAAATAACCCATGTCATTAAGGTCGTTTTCACTCCTGATAGTTCAGTAGACGCGATTTGACTGGGGATCAAAATTGCAACTTTTGTTGCTTTTTCAGCTGCAGCAGTTTGCTTTCTCTCTGGACTGTCAAACAAACCAAACCCTTTGAGTTTGTTTACCTCCTCAACTGTGGTGGCACTGCACCAAGAACCACTGAAAGAAACAACACGAAAACCTCCAAAGAAGACACTGGATTCAACTTCCTTCTTTACGAAATGTAAACTGAAATGGCATGGCATCAGATTGCAGTGGTCGTAGGATTTCAACTTTGTCTTTGGCAAAAGGCCACAAGTCATTTCTCGTGCTAGCACTAGAGACGTACATTTGTTTTGATTGTATTTACCGAGAATGCCCTGCACTATAGTCTGCTTCCTGCTTTTGGAGCAGTCTCCGGTCTACTTGGCGTTCACTTATGCATTTGAACTGCACCAGAGTTCACTTCAACCGAACCGAGGGCTAGGTTTTTAGGCGGACCAGAGTTCAGTTTTTTTGGTCCTCATCAGAGTTCGATTGTGCATTCACACCTCCCCAAATGAACCGGACTTTCTAGGCAAACGAACTAGAGTTCGATTAAAGTGAACGAAACAGGGCTGGTGTGAATGCACCCTAACTCACTCTCGAATAATGGTCTGGGCGCTGCAGTATCCATGTTTCTGGACAGCCACCTGTATTTTGTCAACACATACATTAACAGTCTTCAGTATGATCACAGCTTCTCCTGCTGATGATGTTTGCTGAACTACTAAGCTAACATTAGCATATTTCCTGTCTGAGTTTTTTACGACTCGTGGTGTAATTTGGCAGTGATGCTTTCCAGTGCGGTTCCTGTTAAACGTGCTTGGGGATAACTTACAGGAAAAGTTGTTTTCCTGCTTTATGAACTTAACTGCTTGCTTTGATCATCATAACTTTTTAACAGTCGGCGTTTCAGCTGCTTTTTGGATTTGAAAGTCGAGTCTGGTGTATTCTTCTCGGCCCACGCTATCCCAGGATTCATTAATCTACTAAAGATTCTGCTCTTCTTTAAAAGAACTTCCTTTACTGCCAAAGGAATGCAATGAGGAATGCCATCTCACACCTTGATACCAGGATTCCTGACTGTGAATCAGTGTGTGAGTTGTTGTCAAGCTATGTACAACATGTTGAAGTCCTGCAGCCTTCATGTTTAGCTCACCTACATATTTGTGCAGCCTTTCAAATAGTGTTTCCTCAATCTATAAGGGTGCAGCTCGGCTGTCTCCTCATCCATCCAGAAGTGATGGCCTCCGGTCTGGAATGGGAGCTGTGCTACAGTAGGTGAGGCAGACAGTGTTAGTATTTTTTAATAAGAAGGGCAATAACGATAAATCCTACAGGCTAATCACCTGCGCGCGCCAATAACCCCACCCCCTCCGAGCACTGTACCCAGGACGACGCGGCATTATCCCGCCACCGTTACCTTCAATTACGCCATTCATCATGTGTCTTATCTGGCTGCTACTTTGATTGAGTGTGCGGCAGGAGGAGTTGCAAATCCTGCATCCTTTATATCAGTGTTGTGTGTTTGGGTGCTGACAGGGATGGAAAACTGCATTAGGGAGGATGTGGGCAAGTGTGGGTGTATATGGGATGAATCAGTCAGAGTGAGAGTACGCACAGCAGATCTATAGGAGTGTATAAATCAAAACAGATGATCGTTCCCTACTCTGATCCACCCTATCGCAGGAACTGCCTCCCCCCACTACCCCACTATTCCTGTAGTTCCTTTCCTTCTTGTATTTCTCCGCCTCCTTTCTGGAACAGATTTGTCTGGGGGCCCCTGTATAATCTACAGCAGTAGCGGGTGTTGGAAGACGGGCGACAAATTTTAATAAGCAACTGGGCGCTGTAATTTAGCAGCCTGGGAGGGAGATTAGGCTGATTGATGCTGGGCTCTCCTAATGGTCCAGCCTACGGCCCCTAGCCTAAATTGGTGGTAATGAAAGTTTTGTGCAAATTGAGATGGAGGAAAATAAGGCGTCCTCTCATCTCCCCTCGCTCTCTATCTTCATTCTTTTCTCTGTTCCTCCCTGCCTGTTCATTTTCCCTGCTGCACTCTCAATCTTTCTGACAAGGTGCATCTCCTCTGCTCTTTCTCTTCCTTCCCCTCTGTTTGAGCAACTTTTAGTCCATCCCCTTTTTGTTGTATTCCTCCTCTTTCCTGCCGAGCTTCACTCACTTTGTCTCTTCACCAGAATTGATTTGTCCCTCTGCTTGTTTTTCACACTTTTACTCTTTAGATTAACTAGTTTTTCTCAGGCACTCCTACCTCCGTAAAGTGTGTTACTTACTTTAATTTACAATTACTGACACCCTCATTAGTTTCCTCTGTGCTGTCTTCTTTGCCTATAGGTGTGCGTTAATGTTTTGCAGATGGGAGAAGTGGTGTTGACTGTATTGGATTTTGTCAGGAGAAATGTATCTAGATTTAGAGAGAAATCAATATTTTTTCCTTTTATTAAACCCTCTTACTTTACATCCTTTTTCTCTTCTTTGTCTGGTTTCTTCAGCCAAACATTTTCAGTCAGATCTTTTGTAGGTTAGGTGAACATTTCTCAACAGCAACTTTCCCCCTGGCAAATTCAATGTTATTTTAATCTCAGTCTTGCTGCAGATTGTCAGTTGGAACTAAGTCTGGACTTTTGATTGTACCATTCCAACACATAATTATGCTTTACTTGAAACCATTCTGTAGTATCCCTAGCTGGGTTGTGGTTCTGACGGATCACACGGGGAACGACAGGCAAAAGTCATCGCCACCCAGGATGAAACCCAAGACACGGGACGGGTCGCTATCGAGTCTGATCACTTGTCTCCAAGAGATTTGATTGGTTATGAAATTGGAGAGAATTTTGAAATTTTCAAAGCAGACAGCAGTGTGTAGCCTACTCTCAGTTCATTGGTCAGTCAATGAAACCCTCACTGACTGGATGTAGTGCTATGCAACAGTGATAAGAGTTCAATGTTTTTCAACTTTTTTGTGTCACATCATAAGTTTGTATGTGCACGTCTACGTCCGGTCGCTTGGCTGGAGGAGGGCAAGCAATATTCGCCTCATTGCGCAATTTCCATAAGAAATGAATGGAGAGGAAGCGATGTCGCCTCCCATGTGTCGACCCCTTAAGGCCTAGTTCATACCTCCCAGTCCGCTCGTCTCTGAAAGGTGCTAGTAAATCTGCAAAGTAGCGTATGCTTTAACTTTTCACAGTAGACTGTTCACATACCAGTGCTTCAATGCCTATGAGGTATTGAACAGCAAACAGCAAAGGTTGTACAGCAAACTGTATATCTCCGAGTTAAATGCTGTATGTCAACTTAGCAAAAATGCTTTGCATAGGGGAACATGCTTGGTTGGTTACATTTATGGATGTAGATAGATATGTCAAGGCCTTAGTAGGTTGTCTTCAAGAATGGCCCTCTATTTAGCTCTACTTTTCTATCAACATTGGTCAGCTTGCCTATCATTGCTGTATCAACGCATACACCCCCACCCCACACAGCATGGCAGTGATGAGATTTGTGGAGTGCCAACCAAACTACTACAACCCCCCACTTGAGCTGTTGATCTCAGCAGGGCCTTTAAAGTCATCATGGGTCTTGTGGCTGCTTCTCTGGTTAAGGTTCTCCTTACCTGGCCTGTCTCTTTAGTTCAAGAACCATATCTTGGTTTGTCTTTCTGCCATCCTCTTTCCATGTTCAGATGATGGCATATTGGTTTCTAACCTAACCCTGCTTTAAACTTCTCCACAACTTTCTCCCTGACTTATCTGCTGTTGCTTGGTCTTCATGATCCTCTTTGCTCAATGATGTTCTCTGGCACGTTCTTAGTTTGTTAAAGAACAGGGCTAAGAACAAATGTATGGCACACTTTTCAGATTTTAATTTGTTAAAAAAATCTTTAAAAACATGAATGCTTTTCTTTCCTTTTCATAATAATGTGTGAATATCTTATTTAGTGCAGTGGTAATTCCATTGCCTCCTACTGAATGACAAACTGCAGAAACCTAGGATTTTATAAGAATGAAGGTGTTGCATCACAGGATGCTTTAACTCTCTGCTTTCTATCTTTGCCTCTCAGATTGGATGAGGCATAAAAGCTGACATCCTCTAAATCACGTGTGAGCAGATTTTTATCTGTATCAAATCTCCAAGCTCCTTTATGTGAAACTCCTCTAACAGTGAGGCGTACAGTAACAGGAATAAAAACTGCATATGTACTGAATGCAGGGGGGTGGGGGGACAGCAATAATCCACTGGTAATGGAAGACTCCAGCACTGTTCCCTTCATTTCACATTATGTAAAATCCCCCTGGAGAATGGATGGGATGTTGCAAAGTCACATGGGAATTGTTGGCCCTCCAGGAATCCATCTATGATGTATTTACATGTGCTTGCTATAGAAGTTTGAGCGTATTGATGGGCTGTTATGAATGCATGCATTTCAGCTCCTTTTTACTCTGTCTCATTTCTGTGCGTTATATATGTGTGTGTGGGTGTGTTTGTGTATTAGCCAGCTTCACTTCCCTTTTCCCAACAACATAACCAATGCCTAGAGGCACTTTTCAGTCCCGTTTTCCTCTTAACTCCCACGCAGCTCTCCGCCTGCTGTAATTATTTCTTAAGGCCATTCTGGCTGTGTTGTGCTCCTCCTTTTTTGCTGCCAGTTTGAGTTATGCACTGTTGGATCATTAATAGGTTCATTTTACTCTCTGAAGTGCTCAATTGTGCTCATTCCGAAGATCTTTGTTACAAAAGTAAGAGTGGGTAATAACAGCATAACTCTAATGTTTGAATGTGGTGCAGCACATGCTTTGGTTCCAATGCAACATATGTACACAGGCCTCATTTAAGTGTTTCTTCATATAACACAACAAGCAACTTTTTCAATATCCAAGACAAATGTGAAAATGAATAAGTGTCCTAAAGCCAATCTGCAACGAAGCCTGTAAGTACGCAGGAGCTGCCTGTGAAGTTTATCTTGGCAAGAGGCAGGCCTTGTTGATTGCTTACTAGAGTCTGTGGTTAAAACCCCAGACAACACAATGTAATCTTGCCTTCCAAGTGCCTGCAACTGCCTAAATGTAGTGTGGTTGTGGAGCTGGTATGGGAAGTGTCATATCAGATGTGGTTTGTCTTCATAGGAGCTGTTAAGGCTTTGTGAGGTTCATAATTATGCTGCCAAAGTGGTTTGTGATATGTTTTTTTTTTTTTTTTTCATTTAGGTTGGTAGGGGGTGAGGAAGGTAGAGAGAGGGAAAAAAAGGAAAGATGCTTATGTGTGAGTGCAGGATAGAAGAGTCACAGAATGTAGCTTAAGACTGTTAACTCATGGGGATTCCTAGTTTCTGGTTGCATTTTCACAGTTGGTGCTTGTGAGATTTTTCCAGTGGTTAGGGGTTCTGCCTGAACAAGGTACTCTCATCAGCTGAGAGAAGGCCAGAACTTTTTGGCCTGCCTGCAAAATCTGGCCGAAGAGGGATACTTTGAAACATAACGGTGGCAACATCATGCTAAGGGCACGCTTCACCTCAAATGAACTAACTTTGCTAGATTCTCCTGTTATAATTAAGATTGAACTGCACTGTATTGGTTTCAGTGTGACTGTGGCTGCGTTCACACAGCTCGTCTTAATGCTCAATTCCGATTTTTTTTGCTGAAATCAGATTTTTTTGTGCGTGTGGTCGTTCATACTATTAATTAAATGTGACCACAATCAGACTTACGTGTGAACAGATTACAGCCAACCCTCATGCGTAGAAGAACGTTGGCGTCACACAGTAGCGCACTCTTTACAGAAGTAATGATGGATGCTGCCGTCGATGAATTGATTTAAAGTTATTGAACAATGGGAGCCGACAGCATCATCACAAGATCATAACAACACAAAGGAGGCTAATAGAAAGAAAGCACAACTAATAGCAATGGCCTTTTGTGGAACATTGACTTCAACTTCTGTAGAGAAGTCTGTTTGGTGTAGTCAGAGCCAGGAGTGGTGGGATTGTAATGTGATGCACTATATGTTCATAATTTTCATAATTATAATTTTCAGGCATTGTTCACATCTGGATTTACTGAGTCTGGCTTCTTCCAGAGCAGAAATTTGATGCATGTCCCACATCAGTGACATAAAAGTCACAAAATGCGACTTGACCATTCAGACAGCAAACATATGCAAATATGCTGTGAAAAAGTCAAATATACATAAAAAAGGGATATTTCACCTTTGTTTTGTTCTCTAGACAGATTTCATATCCTATTGAACTGGACTTGTGATTCTGTCTGTCTAAACAAAGCATTAAAACACTGTTGTTCCGAGTTTTTCCACAAACAGAATAAAAGTACTGAAGATCACTAACAGCTCTTTAAAGAGGTCATGACAACAAATTTAATTTTTCTGTGGTTTTGGGGATATAATATGATCTGTTGTGCACTGATGAGACTGTGTGTGGATGTCAAGAGTTGGTATCAAAAATGGACAAATCAGAGAACAGTTTATCTTTCTATGTAGGTTATCTTTCATTGTAATTCATATTCTCCAATTAGAAAACACCATCAAACAAACAGCCCTCCCCCTACCTTTCCTTCCTCCCCACAGCTGATACACCGGCTAAGTTAAGGGCTAGGTCAAGCTAGCATGTCTGGCTACTCCACTTGAAAAGAGGATGGCCACTAACTAGCGGAGCGGTTATGTCAAAAACAGATGGAAGTTTCCACTGACTCCCGAAGGATGAGAGAATCAGAGAAGAGTGGCTGAAGTTCATTGATGGGGAAGTACCACGCAATGATAACCTCAGTTTGAGACGATGTTCAACACATTTTACTGAAGAGTTTCCTAAATATAGTTGTAGCCTATCGGAGTGAAGTCAACTAGGTAGAGCCACATACCCCATACCCAACCACAACCCCGTACAAAAAGGTGACAATTTTTTTAAAAATGAAATTCTTTGGAAAATTGACATATGCAGCAATATCGACTACATGAAATAGTTTACACAGTGATGTCACCACCCCTTTAAAAAGTCAGTGTGTAGGATACTTCAGGCTTTATTTACAAGTCTGTAAATCCAAGAGTTATAGAGTTTGTAATAGAACTGGTTTACTGAAGTTCAGATGCCAGAAAAGCAGTGAAGAGACTCAACACTACATTTGAAAAATTAGAAGGAATAATTTTTGTTTAATGATTTGTGGAACCTTCAGGTGATAAGACTTGATATTCAAGCAGTTAAAGGTTAATTTCTACTGAAATGTCCAGAAAGTCTCAACTTTGGGAGATAAATATCAAACTGATTCTGGGAAACTATTAGCTGTTCAAATTAGAAATAGCTGGATGGGATTTGAAAGAACTGATCTAAATAGAATAGAATAGATGTAAATAGAATTCAGACTGAACTGGATTCTGTGTAACTGCATATGAATTGGAACTGATTTTAAAGTGCATTGAGATGACATTTGTTGTTATTTTGATGCTATATAAATGGACTGAATTGAAATACACACATTGTCTGTCATACTGTGCTGCTTCTTGGATGGGTTGCTTTGATAAATAACCGCTTGTTATAGTAGAAGTAGATAATGCTGCTGTTTTCTCTCTTTTCATTAGATTTAGGCGTGTTTCTTTGATAGGGTGGGAAGATATGAAGTGATCACAGGTTATCTACCTCCTAGTGGAAGAGCAATAATGCAGGGAACTGAGAGCGTTAGAACAGTCTCCGTTTTCCGAACTCTCTCCTCCCACCTCATCGCTTTATGGTGGATGATGCTGTTAGATATTAAATGGAGCGAACTGAACGCTTTGAAGTTCCCCTTCATAAGATTGTGGGATATGCCTGATGGTGTGATTTAAGTTGGAGGTGGGGGTTTGTGCTTCCTCCTTGCTGGTTTCAGGGCATGTGTAAGGCAGGGTAAAGGAATGAGGGGCATGTGACAGAGGGGGGAGAAAAGGAGAGGAGTAAGGTGCTGATGGGAAATAGACGAATGGCGTGCCAATGTCAGAAGTGGTCATGTGCAGAGGAAGAAGTGGAGAACAGTAGAGGGGAGGATGGAAGGGAGGGCTTGACTGATTAACCTGTTTACCTCCCTGAAAATGCTCCAGGCGCCATTCTGATTAAAGTTCAGTCTTTCATCTATCAAACCTTTAGAGCTCCCAATACCAAACACCGTCAGCCTATACCACCCCCTGCACCATCCAACAGTCAACGCAGCAATCAGAACCAGAAACTACATTTGCATATTCATCCTTCCTCGTCACCTCTTGACTTGTCAGCATCAACCCACCTCCTTCCATTTGTTCTCACTCTCTCTCCCTCCTATGCTGAGATTGTATGTGTCTGTTTGTCTTCATCTGCTCCTCCATCTCTGCCTCTAAGCTTCTTGTTCTTAAGATTCCCAGGCAGTGGAGCTTGTGTATCTCAGCCCGTTTCTTCCAATGACGTGCCTTCCCAACTTAAGGCTTTTAGCACCTGCAACATAATACGATTACACCCATTCAGGGACAAGGATATTGTCAACGGCTTTCTATAAATATCCCTCCAGTGTAGTCACAGCAGCACAGTGGTGCTAGGAGTGGACTGGATGCAAAGAAGAGCAGAAGCAGAGCTTCATAAAGTGTTTTGGTCACTCAAGCACAAATGTTGCCTTTTAAAAAGCTTTTTGCACCCTCAGAAGCCCATTTTATGAGTGCATGCGTGTGTGTGTGTGTGTGTGTGTGTGTGTGTGTGTGTGTGTGTGTGTGTGTGTGTGTGTGTGTGTATGGCGAGCCGGAAAGAAAAGCGGAAAAATAGGGTCCATGGTCAAATCCCAAGGGTCTGGCAAAGTATATAATAAAAGCAATTAACTCATGTTATATGAATACTTATTTTTAACCTCAGCTGTTGGAAATCTGATCACATTTATCAAATGTTATTGTTTCAGAGATATGCTTGAATAAAATTGCCACTAATCACTACAATAATCAGCTGTGTCACAATACAATTTTTTCACTTCCGATATGATACTGATATTGCAGCGTTGAGTATTGGCTGATACCTATACTAACCTGATACGATATCAGCAGGAATTATACATACTATTATTACTTATTTTTTAGTGTGGAATATTAGAAAAGGCTTGATCAAGTGATATTACTCAGAGAACAGTAGTCAACAACAATAGGTATGAGAACAACTGACCCATTTATTATTAACTAATGGGTCTGAGTGTGGGATACAAGCATTGCTGGATAGAAATGCCGGGGCAGACTAAATTCTGGAGCAGAGTGCCTCTATCGGCGTGCTTATAGTGGAGATTTTAGATGCGGGCTGATATAATCCCATACTCGTTTTTTGGCTGATATCGCACCGATATCCGATATCTATATTGGATCGGGTAACCCCTATCAGTAATTCCCAGTAAAAGTATACATTAACATGTTTACAAGATTATTTAACCACAAGCAAGTATTTATTAAATTTTGAGTTTCTTTTGTTTAGGGATGGACCGATATGGACATTTGTGCCAATATTGATATCCAGTTGCTGTTATAGGCCTTAGCCAATATTTACAGATATTATATATACTCTATATATTTTACTACCTTTTTGACACCTTGAAAAAAAAATCACTGTGGATTTCACCACTACTTCTTTGCTTTAGTTAAACTCCCCACAGTCCTGCGCTGCATGACTATTACTGTTACATGACTAAACAAATAGCTCATAACCAACCTTCTTCCCTCCCCATCCACAAACAAACAGCGACAAGACAGCAATAAATACCGGTTGTTAATATCGGCCCAGTTTTATTTATCGAACCGATAGTAATATGTTAAAAAATGACTATGTGCCGATACCAGTGTTAGTGCTGAAATATAGTGCATCCCTGTTTTTTTTTTTCCTTGTATCAAATGTTCAAGAAATATGAAACGATTTTATGTGTATCAAAGTTCATCTTTTCATCAAAAGTATGTCTGTTCAGTAAAAAATATAACAAATTTTTGAAGAATTTGCACCATAAACAAAGCTTTAGTGTTTGGTCTTTAGTAGGGATTTTGTCACTGATCAAAGTAATTCAAGGATCACCAATTGCAGAGCCAGAGTCCTAGTCCTTAATGTAAATGCTTCAAAACTATTGATAATGACACTTTGGAATAGATGTTAAACTGTGGACTAATGAGAATGTCTGTGAACACAAGATTAGCTTAGATTGCTGTTTTCATCTGTCTACATTTTGTCACCAGGTGTAACAGGGAAGGTTTTGGTCATTTCATATCAGCGCTGACAGCTTCTATGGTGTTACAGCAGCCTGTGATGGACTGCTTTCATTCCACTGATGGTTCTCCTAAGAAGCACGAGAGCGGGGATACATTTGTACACACAACTACACACCGAGTTAGTCCTCGGTCATATATATTTTTGTATATGTGAGGGTGATGGTGGTTTGTGTGCACAAGAGTAAAAGAAAAAGGTCAATGGAGCTCCTGCAGCCCCCCCCGCCTGCTCTCAAGGTTAATGTGGGACTGGGGGGGGACGCTGTTAGCAGCTTTCAGATTGTTAACGCCTCCAAAATGCAGAGCTGATTCATCCTGGTGGCAACAGTGCATTAAGATCTAACAGCTTTATTCCTTAGTGTCACTCACCCTTTTAGACAGAAGCTACATCATCATTTCACTTTTCCTATTAACTCCTATTGTCTACACCCAAGCATGCTGTCCCATTAAAGTGCTAGGTGCTGCCGCAACTGCCTCATTCTCATAGGTCACTTAACACTTCCTATATGTCATTATTTCATGTCATCCCATTGTCCGCTAATTGAAATACCACCAGCGCTTTCTGAATGGTCCATTAAAAGGACCATTCCGTTTTTAATTGTCACCACTGTGTTAGGGGCAAGCTTATTAATTCTCAGTGTCTGTTTGACTTCTGCGTTTATGGTGAGGGGGTGTGTTGAAAAAAATGCCATGGTAAGACATGAACGTGATCATACTGAAGTCTCACCTAAACCATTTAAAGCTCATTTACATTTTAATTTAAAGTCATTAAACAGATGTTCTTATCAAGTGCGAGGTAATGTGTAGCATCATGCTCAAGGACATTTTAATGAGTTGCAAAGTAAAACAACCAAACTGTTTCCTGTTTTAATTAGAAGTCACATTTTAGTTCTTTTCTGTCAAATCTTGCTGCTTTTAAAGCATCTGTTTCATCCAGTGACCACAGTGAATGGTGGTGCAAATTAGGAAGTAAATCTCAGGCTGAGCCAAGCAGTAAGAAGATAGTTTATGTGTATAGTTCATGTGTATTTGCTTAATGATTTTGATGATTTGGCTGCATACTTGCTTGATGATTTTGATGTTTTTGATGATTTTGATGATTTGCTGTATAGTTGATTGATGTTTGCACTTTGAACTGCCTTTCTGCTGAAATGTGCTGTACAAATAAACTTGACTTGACTTTATTGTAAATCTTCTAACACTACAGTCGCAGTGAAAGCATTTGATAGTGAGAGTGGACAGTTTTTGTCCTTTATCTGCTATCTTTTTCATAGATACAAGAGTACAAGGGATGCCTGTCAACTAGTTGCCAGTCAATCAATTTACCAATCAATACTCGTCTGCTGATAGCTGAGAGACAATTGGTGAAAAGCACCACTTTTCACCAGTTTCCCACTACTGGAAACCGTTTTCTGTTGGATCAGCCACAGACTCAAACCCAGTCATGTTTAAAACTAGGCATGGCTGACATTCTCACAGCTTGACTACATTTAGTAGAAATCCCATATTTTTTTTAAACAAAAATATGTAACGGGATCTAATTAATATAAAACAGAAATGTTACGATAATTGAAAAAAAAAAAAGTTTCACTAGTTTTGACAATGTACATTTTTAAAACCCTGGAACTGTTAATTGTTCCCTATCTATTTGGAACCTACATTCACACCCAAATAAACTCTTTTCTTAGTTGTGCTTGCTGTAAACTTGCTTCCGCATTGTGCTAGGAAGCAGTTCAAAGTCCAGAAAAAAATTAACTTAGGAATACAGAAATGTCTAAAAAATCAAAGTAAGAATGAACAGATGTGTATGTCAAGGGAGTGAATATTTAGTGAATATTCACTCCCTTGAATATTCACCAAATATGAGTGAATATTTTGGTATAGCTGTGAGCCCACAATGAGAATTGTAGTTAACTGTCTCTTAAAAAATTATGATATGTTATTGGTGAGGCAAAGATTGTGGTATGAGCATTTTGTTTAATGAAGGGTAGTATGTTTATTATAAATCTTTTGACCAAAATAAACTATACTAAACTGAATACTATCAGACTGAAGCCATGTAAAAGAAAAAAAATAATTAGTAACTTCTTCTTTGTCCCTCATTTTCCTCTTCTCACCCCCTCCCACATTCTTTCTTTTTCTATTAATGGAAAGCAGCAAATAAAATTAGCTACATTTTAACACCATTAAAAGATAGCCCTGACAGCTTATGGAGTCCATGCATTTTGAAATGTAATTGAATATTTCCAGGAGATTGGGCAAAAAGGGAGATAGTGACTCATGATATTTGTATTCTTATTCTGATAAGAGAAAGGAATGCAAGTATTTAGATGCCCTGGGTAGTTGAAAGTCCCAGCACAGTAACATGAAATTATTTAATCACAATATCACATTTTAGTAAATGCCTGTAGCTAAAGAGCAACTTACAAGCTAACGGCTAAAAAGTACCCTGCAAGCTAATGGCTAAAGAGTAACCTGCAAGCTAACAGCTAAGGAGTGACCTGTAAGCTAGTGGCTAAGGAGTAACCTAGATGCTAGCAGCTAAAGAGTAACCTAGAAGTTAGTAGCTACAGAGTAACCTAGAACCTAACACCTACCAGATAACCTATAAGCTGGAAGCTACTGAGGGACCTAGAACCTAGCACCTTTGGAATAACCTAGAAGCTAGTAGCTATGGAATAAGCTACAAGCTAATGGCTAAGAAGTAAGCTACAAGCTAATGGCTGGTATCTATCTCTAGTGGACATTAGGCAAGAGGCAGAGCACACCCTGGACAGTTTACTTGAACATCACAGGGCTACACAGAGATAAACAGGACAAACGAACATGCATGGACACACTAATGCCTACAGGGAAATTGGAGTAATCAAGTAAACCAACAGTTATGTTTTTGAACTGTGGAAGGAAGCCACAACCCCAGCATGCACGGGGAGAATAGGGAAACTCCACGTAGAAAGCCCCCAGGCTGCAATTTGTACCGAACAGTGCTAACAACTGCACCACTGAGTAACCTTTAGGCTAACGGCTAAAGAGTAACTTCCAGCTAACGGCTAAAGGGCAACCATGAAGCTAACCACTAAAGAATAACCCTCAAGCTAATGGCTAAAGAGTTACATACAAAACAGTGAATGAGAAAATGATTTGCTGACTGTCTCTGAAGATACTGAAGAACACTGGAGCATCCATGTATGGTACATGCTAATTTAGCTACCATTCTTTGATTTAAATATTTCTTTGTTTAACATATTAATAGATAATAAATAAATCATTCCTAATTCTTGTTTTGCTTCTTCTGCCGTTAGCAGGTTTTCATTCAGTCACTGTCTAATCAGACAATTACAAACACCACAAGGGATTTGGTCATATTACCAGTAGATGCTAAACAAACATCACTAAGCACTTAATTAAGCACAAGCTGGTGGTGTCCTACCAGATCAGGGATAAATGTAAATATTGTATTTATTTGAGGTTAAGCTATTCACTCCTGTATTGACTTATATATTCCATGAGGCTAAGATAATTTTTGTTTTGTATTACCTTCCAAGCATGGAGAAACCTTTCAGTTAATAACGCATTTTATTTGACATGTGGTAAGAGCGTAATGAGATCTTGCAATAAATTGCAAATCACATATGTTTACTCTGTATCTTTCTTACATGAAGATGCTCCCATAGATCATATGAGTTCACTCTTCTTGATGACCCTGTTACTAGGCAGAATAAAATGAGAAAACAGAATCCAACTATTGTTTTTACCTTTTCTGCTTAGTTTCACGTGTTTCTAGACTCCCAGATGGTCCATGGATTTACATGTACAATTTATTGTGTATGCATTTGGCTTATATTTGTTCCTAATCTTGCAGCTTTGGCATTTCTCTGATGACCTTTGGACTGGTCAACCATACACACACAAACACACACACACACACACACACACACACACACACACACACACACGCAACGCTGAATAGCTAATGAATGTGTCCTAGAGAGGTCGTAGCTGTTGACCTCCACTTTGTAGTATTCATCCGTGTCGGGATTGACCTACATACCCTGACCCACTGTTTTATATAAGCATTAATACACATGAATACACACACAAACACATAGTGACAGTGCTCTCAGTGATCTCACTCTGACCCACATACTGCTACTGATGGCCTGCTTAGTTAGCTAATGGCATTGGTGGTGAGCTGTAGAAATATGTATTTTCTTTTCAGAGCAAAGAACGACATATAGCATGAGGGCATGTCGAGTCCAGCCTGGCTGGAGGTGTTAAATAAAGAAAACGGCTCAATAGGAAGCAGCTCTGGGTGCCACCTTGTGACTTTTGCGTACTGCAGTTTGCATGCTGACATGGAAA
Source organism: Anableps anableps (assembly GCA_014839685.1). Taxonomy (NCBI): domain Eukaryota; kingdom Metazoa; phylum Chordata; class Actinopteri; order Cyprinodontiformes; family Anablepidae; genus Anableps; species Anableps anableps. The sequence goes on along the minus strand of CM026084.1, from coordinate 4,239,803 downwards.
TTTCATCACAAATTGACATGTTTGCACAAAGCGTGCAGCTTCCTGTGTTCAATTTTAGAGATGTTATTGTTTTTAATAAGGACTGAGAAGTAGTGGGAAATGTACGGTGTGAAAGTATTTGCCATGCACAAACTAGAATGGGGTTTATTTTTATTTTAGGTGAAAGACCAACACAAAAGAACTAAAAAGTGGAAGTAAAATTGTTGTAAAAATAAAGAAAAATCTAGAGGTTTGTTTTTGTTTTTGGACCTCTTTACTCTGACACCCCCCAAAAAAATTTTATGCATAACAGATGTCTCCCAATTAAGGCTCACCTGTATCTGTGTTTCCATCATTTTTTTTTTGCACATTTTGAAGTATCACATTAGAAAAGATTGATGGAAACGGCAAAATTCAAAATAACTTCCTCAATTTCGCAAAAAGGTTTTCATGCTCAGTTGAGGTGGTTTTTGGCTTTTCTGAAAAAGAGTTAAAGGATAGAAGGAAACACATTTGCCAAATCAGTTCTGATGTAGCAAACTTTCCCATCCACTGGTGGGGTCCAAACCTCCAGCACGGAGGAGAGAAGTGTCAGTCTAGAGTGGCCGGCCAGAGGCACTCCAGGCTGGGATGGGAGTGATGGAACACTGCCCTCCACCAGTGGTGGAAGGCTTGGAAAATTTCAAACTCCAAACCTCAAGTTCGGAGGTGAGAACTCTCTCCATTTTCCCAATCCATGCTAGTTTGCAACCTCTCCTTCCTGTTTATTACAGCCATTTGTAGTATCAACACCTGACAAAGTAACGCGTTGCGTAGCCTGGTTGATTCACTCCAAACCAGTAGAAGGAAACACACCATCATTCGCATTTTCTTTTCTTTTTCTTTTTTGCGCCATTTTAAAGGTTTGCTCAAAATTCGCATGACGATTGGATGGAAACAGCTTTTGCATACTTTAATCTCAGTATAAATCCAGCTGTTGTCAGAGAACATTAGAGAACAAACGGCATCATGACGACCAAGGAACACAGAAGACAGGTCAGGAAGGAAGTGCTGAAGGAATTTAAAGCAGGGTTATTATTATGCAAATACAAATGTATGCCACACTTTTCAGATTTTTGTTTGTAAATTTTTTAAAATTTTTTTTTATCCATCATATAAAATCCTAATAAGTATACATTGAATTTAGTTATAACAAAATGTCAAAAGGGGTGTGAATACTTCTGCAAGGCACTGTGGGGGATTGCTACACATAGCAACATTGTGTGTCACTGGTATATGTCCTTGGCCTATAATTCAGTATCATTGCATGAAGTCATTTATCACTAGTATATCCTCATGTCCTGGAAGCTTTTATAAATGACTGTGCCAGAGCGGATGATAAAAGCCGTGCTCCTCTCTGTGTGAATATACTGATGTACACACAGTTGCACTCAATAGTGAATTATTCAGCTAATTGAATTTAGCTCTCTATAAACAAGACTGTAACATGCCCCATGGAAATACAGTGACATTTATTCTGGTGAGTCAGGCTGGCTTTTTGTTCACAAACACACACCCTCTGCATACATACAGTAGTTGACGCCTGCTTATTAAAAGCTCCATATTAATGGTTGGAATACATAGAAATCAATACATAAACACATTCCTTTTGTGTTCCTTAATTCATACTGCAGAGTATTTGTTGCACAGAAAATTCTCCTGTTAACTGTATCAATAAATGGATGTGCACAATTCTCATAGTCCCCTTTATAGAAAGAAAGGAATACTGGTCTTGACATTGAAGTTGACTGCAGGAGCCAGAGGGCGTGCCCACTTTTAAGACCAGCTCTTGTTTGATCCTTAAGCAAGCAAGTGGTGGTATAAACAGGAAGGGGCCCCTGCACTTTAGTGCGTCATCCGCTCGTGTCATTGGATCTTCTGTGTTGGAATGTGCTGGAGTGTTTCACATAACATTGTCAGCCAGATATCCTGGATAGGTACACAAAGGTGACACAACCTTAGAGGCCGGCACACACACACTGGATTGTGTGAGCTGACTGGAGGAAAAACAAAACGTCTTCTTAAGACCGTTGTCTTTGGTTTCCTTCATGAGGCAGGAGTGATATAAAGGTTTGAGCCCGTATCTACAGTATGTTCATGCATAATGAGGTGTGGCAGCTTAAGTGTTTTGACTATAAATGTTCTTTTTTTGTGTGTGTTTGAGTTTCCCAAGAATATGGACTTAATTTCTGTTGGGCCTCTTTCACTAACTGGAACCAGCTTTAAGGGGGACTGAGGTCGCCAGTCTCTCACACACACTCTGACACACACACACACACACACACACACGCACGCACGCACGCACGCACGCACACACTCAAACACACACACACACACACACACACACACACACACACACACAGTGGTGTATGCGGTGGTTAGGGCACACTCAACTCCCTGCTTTCATACAAAACAGTCTATTATGTTGTTGTCATTCAGTAAAGAAAACCTTCCCCCTCCAATTATTACAAACTCCGTCTTCCATTTAGAAATGGCCTCTAAAATAAATATTAAAGTAATATGGTTTCTTCTCTCTATAAACACAGTCTATGTATAAACCAGTCTAAACTCAGGAGCTTAATGGTAGCCTTGTACAAAACATCTATATCCTCCAACTTGTCTAGAAAATTGGGCCAGTAGGAGATTTTCAACGTGTGATGACCTTAAGTAATAAATAGCAAGTTTTTGTGGGATCATGATATTTATAAAAACATTTAAAATAGGGCAATAACACTGGTATCAGTCGATATTTGTCTTTTACATATCGGTATCGGTCTGATAAGTAAAACTGACGTTTAATTCCATCAATCAGTTTAATTCCAACATGTTGCCCTTTGGATTTTCTGGAGGGGGTTGGTCATGTGGTATTTGTTCGGTCATGTAACATTGATAGTGATGCAGCAGAGAATTGTGGGGGTGCTGAAGCAGAGAAGCAACATAAGCGGTGTAACAGGTATACCACTTACGAGCATAACAGCAATATTGGTATCGGATATCGGCCCAGATTTTCATATCGGTGCATCCCTAATGCTTGCTTTCAATCAAAAACAGAACGAAATTGATTATCATTACTGGTCACAGTTCTATTAATGCAGTGTAACATTTATTTATTATTTGGGAGAGTTACTCTGAGCTCCATGTAACCATAGAAAACTCTGATCAGTGCAGAACTTCTTCTATCATCTCATTAAAGGGACTTTAAACTGTCAGGACAGTATAGCTCAAAAAGCTGTAGCTTTTTAAAATCTTTGGTATCTTCATACCAATCTTCATACCAATAATCAACCCGTAGCTGATGTGATCAGCTGTGTCTCAAGCGTCAACGTAATCAAAATAAGAGGAGTTCTATTGTTTTCTCTTTGGATTCTGTGCTTTAAACATTTATTCAGCCTAAAATATTAACCTTGTGGTTTAACCAACACTAATATCAGAGCTTATACCATATTTATCGTCAGTGAATTTTCGAAGCAAGAAAGTGTTGTTAAATTACAGTTGGGTCTGATGCCCTATGAAGCTTAGAGCAAGGTTCAGGGCCAGCAAGTTTTGTGAAATGGGAGAAACCTTTTCTGTACGTTTTGTCAGCCCCTAGTTGACTGGAGGCGCAAGGATATGACGACTACTCAGAAACTGCTAGCTAGCTGCAGCCAGTCACGTCTACTAACTATGGAACATTGAAATAAATCAGTAGAAGCGAGAGCTGAAGAAACTTACTGCTCTGTGTCCTGAATCAAATATTCCTTTAGAAGAAAAAATTAAACAAACTTTGCTCATTTTTGGTAAATCAATACAAACGGCGCTTTGAGGTGCGGTTGCAGTTGCAGGAAGATGAAAGCTAAACACCAAAACACTGAAAATGGAAGAAATAAAAATGAACAAAGGTCCTGGTCATTATGGAAGTGTGCATAAGCTTTTATTGTTTGCAGGTCTTTTTTGAGACATATTTTGGTGCAGAGTTCAAGTCTAAAGCATTTTTAACAGGGGATTTTATTTTATGTTAAAAATGAGATTCTTAGTTTAGTTCGTTCAAACATAATGTTTGAGTTCTTAAAAAAATGAGGGAGAAACACTTTTTAACACCTTGTAAAACCATTTAATGTTCTGTTGAACCACAGCAGTCAGCACTGTTGTTATATTTGTAAAACAGAATAACTGAATGTTGACCTCGAGCTATGGATTTTTTACATTTCTTTCATTCACACCATAATTATATACTTTTTAGGTTGATAAATGTGGTTAAAAAGAAAAAAAAATGGATTTCAGAAAAATAAAAACAGAAAAAGTGGAAAAAATAAAAAGGAATTTGGAAAATAATAAAATAAATAATAATAATAAATCATAGGGCCCTATTAGAGTAATTTGTTGGTTTCAGGGTTTTGTTATCCTTCCATGTCATTTCTGCACCCGTTTGTGTCATTCGGGGTATTAGGGACATTAGGGCCACCAGGCACTGTTCTCATGAACCTACTTCCTTGCCAGATCGTAGTGACACATCTCTGTCTTCCTACTATTTGGTTTTGTATTTCCATAAATCTGAGTTGTTTATGTTTATCAATCTTCACTACAGACATGTACAGTGTTCAGTTCCTAACAATACAGCTACTAATTGGTACGCAAGGGATCTCAGGGAACTTACCTGCTAAAGTGCTGTCCTGATTCAAGTAACAAGAACCAATCCAGTTATGTTGCTTAGGGGACCCAATAAGAGTGTGGCGCATGCAACAAAAAACCCTTGAGTGCCACAGATAATATTGCTGTTGGTTGCACTAGTGCACTTAACATTTCCCAACTTTTCCTGTGCAAAGACATGGATGTTTTTCCGTCTGTGCAGAAATAAAGAACACTGTGCAGCTAATGCAGGGTCAGATAACCTTTAACAAATAGCTGTATAACATGTCACCAGTTCCAATATTACTAACCAGGTTATTTTTACAAAAGCAGTCCACAGTTATTTACATTTTTCCCAAACATCAACACGGCACATAAACCGAGAGGCATCTTCCTTTAAACCTTCACAAATGTCATATCTTAAAGCTTGTTAAAATACTTTACAGGATCCTCCCTGCTTGTGAAAACAATCTTAGTACATTGTTTGGTCACACTGCAGACTATCATCAGCACCTTAAACTATATGTTCATCAGTTAAACACAAGTAGTGAAGTTTGCTAATCACTGCTTGTAAAAAGATATAAACGACATACTGGATGTATTACTGGGACTGCACTGCAAAAGGAAAGAAAAGGAAAGGAGTTATTTTTTCATTTCACATGCAAGTAAAGTACTACTGCATTAATAATACCAAAATATAATAATAATAATAATAATAATAATAATAATAATAATAATAATAATAATAATAATAATAATACATTTTATTTAAGTGCGCCTTTCAAAAACCCAAGGTCACCTTACAAAAACAGACAATAAAAACCCAACAAATAATAGTAATTACTAAAAATATAAACTATTATTATTATTATTATTATTATTATTATTATTATTATTATTATTATTATTAACATAATTATTAATATTGTTTTTAAGAAGTAGTAATAATTAATGCATTATAGATAATTATAACTAGTAATACATCTACATGTTTTTTATAAAAATTGTCAAGAAGGGAAAAAATAAGCTTTTTGCATGTTATTTTTTAAAAACAATTTTCTAATTGATAACTATTATGAATATGTTTCATGTTGGCTTAACTGGTCATTCTAAATTCTAAATTGCCCTGAGGTGTCAGTTTGTGTGTGCGTCGTTGGTTGGCTGGTGTGTCTGTGTGTTGCCCTTTGACCTGGCCAGTGCCCAATTACAGCTGGAGATGGGCACCAATCCCCTCGCAACCATGGGTGGATGGAGGGACTCAAAAAATCAAATGTTTCATATTGTTACATCCCTATTCACATTATCATTCTGCACAGGAAATGAGAAAAAAGTTAGTTTTAATGTAATATTTGAGGTAATAAAGCAGCTGTGAAAACTCTTGGTGCCCATTAATGGTTGTGGTGGTAAACCTAACTGAAAATTTAGATACACCGGTGCAACTAATGCAGAAAGTTAGTCTACAGCTCTGACTAAGGATCCACTGTGGGAGTTTTTAGTGGAGGTGCTTTTTTTTTTTTTTTTTTTTTTTGCAAGATTTCTGCTATGCTGTTTTCAAATTCATAAAACTTTTGTTTATGTTTTGTTTTGTTTAAGAAATGTTTCTGAAAGTTTCTGCCTGAGCCTTAAAAGGGATTGTAAAGACAGAGGGATATGGTTGGTGAGGCAGAGCTGACTGGGAGGGAGCAGTGTGTGATTACTAAGAAAAAATAACATGCACTGCAGACCCCAGACCACAGGAGGCATGACTCCCTCACCACTGAAACCTCCAGGCTTTCTGCTCTATGTTGTGTTTACTCTTTAGCTCCTCCTCCTTAAATTGTCTGTAAGTTCACTTCTCCTCTGATTCAGCATCGCCCCATTCCAGGTTTTTTTCCCCACCTCCTTCTCCAGATCTCATCTCTCCTATTAGCTACCCTTTTTCTCTTTTCCTGACAGTGTTACTCCATCCCACAACACCCTTCTCACTTGGCTCCCTTTCCTCTTTTCTCCTCTGCTCTCTCCCTCTCACCTCTCCACTTTCTTCATATTTCATATTAAGCAATCCTTTCCATGGAGCCAGCTGTGTAAACAATAGGGACCAGCCCTTAATGTTTTCTCAGAACCAGAGAAAAATGCAAGGGGGAGAAACCGTAGATACAAGGAGCTAACTTCGCGCCGTCCACACGATGATCTATTGCCCTTTGTCTCCCTCGTCCCCTTTGAGCACGAGTGGGATCCTCCGGGCAGATTTGTTGTTTTTTTTTTTTGTGTGTGTGTGTGTGTGTGTGTGTGTGTGTGCGCGCACAAGTGTGTGTGAGGGTCATGCATACAGGAGTGTGTTTATGCGGTTCATGAGAGCTCTCTGTTACCATAGCCTCCCGCAAATATTGACTGAGTCAAATAGCTACAGTGAGTAGCTCAAAAGCAAACACTGCGTTCTATGGTTGGCCAGATATGCTTGGAGTTTTGTCACCAAGTGCACTCTGGCCAGAAATAATTAAGCTTGCTCAATGCTTTAAGTTCACAAGTTCTCCCCACTACTTCCTCTGATTTATGTTGACGATTTGTAGGGCCACTGAGACTGAATCTCAGCTGTTTGTCATATATTTAGGAGATTCTCTGTTGTCTGTCGCTCCATGATCTGTCTGTTTATTTTTCCAAGAACCATTTTTTACTCCAATCCTCATGGAAGCTAGTACTTGCTCTAGGTCTTCAGTCTTCCTGGTTTGGTTTTCCAGATGTGGTGTTATATGTTTGCCAATTTGTCTTACAGAGTTAATGAGCATGAATTTGTGTTTAGAATGATCACAATTTGGTGACCGATTTGCAGTTTCTGGGTTTTATAAAGCTTTTTTACCTGCTGATTACTGATTTCAGCTGATTAGTTTCTCTTTAAGCGCCATCATAGAAGAAGATAGAAGAAAAGAACTGAAATATATTTTTTGGACTCTTTCTATAAGCCATCATATTACTATCAGAGGTGTTGTTACACTGTATGTGACAGAGCAGTTGTTACAAAACAAGATTTACTATCATCCTAAAACAAAGACAAAATCCAGGTTGTCTGCGCATCCTTAAAAAGTTTTAAATTCATGAATCTAAAAATAAGGCCTTAAAATGTCTTACATTCATTAAAAATGTAAGGTATCCATAAATATGTTAATCACAGCTCTTACATTTTGTCGTGGCAGGACTGTTTAATCTTGTATGTTCTCGTACATGTAGTTTTTTGTCTTACGATACTTTTCTGTCAGACAGAGGTTTGAGTCACACACAGACATCTTCATTGGGTTTTGTGTTTTGAGGCGGTTGAGGCTACTGGTAGCTAGCGGCTAATATACCTTTGCCCATTTTTTTTTTTGGCATGGATAAGTGCAAATTTATTGCCAGTTGGCTAGATGACGTTCATTTTCACCACTGGGTCACTTCTGTTGCCAACCCATACCAGGCTAGGTGCATTCTGTGAAAAAAAGCTTTGGACTATGGGGGTTAAGGCCGTAGAGAGCCATTTGCAGTGTGAGAAGCACAAAGCGACTGCTAAGAGCCACAAACAGACCCCAGAGATTTCAGTTTTTGGTATGCTTAATTGTAATACAGCAAGATCCCCCAACCACCCCTTATATTTAGTTTTCTCAGTCTTAAATTTCATTCAAGGTGACATTAACACAGTCTTTAAAAGTATTAAATTTGACTAGCTAAACTACCTTACTTTAGTGACTGCCTCTGTTAGTATTGCTAAATCAGCATTATCAGTGTGTATTCTCTAGAATGTGTTAGTCTTTATTTTAACCTTGAGGGTTTCCAAAAGACTGCCAACATTTTCAAATCCAGCCTCTTCCATGACAGAGGTTGAAGCCTTATACAGGACAAAACAGAGCAACTTTGTTGGAATCTTTTCAGCCTTACTTTTAATGTACAGTAAATACACTCAATCTCTCACATCTGAAATGAACTGTTGTAAAAAATACCTTTTAAATAGTTTCACATATCCTCTGATTTCACTCAGTAACAGCATCCACACCAAAGAATAATATTGTTGTGGTTGTTTGTGTGACCTATAATGTCTTAGAAATGATGTGTCCAGTGATTGGAAAAAAAGATGTGAGTTTTACGTTATTTTCTAAGCAGGTGGTCTCTGGTAAGCTGGAAATCAAGTGACTCTGGAGACCGGCTGACTTCTCACAGCATCTCTATACGTTGTTTGCAACAATGTGCACCTTTTCCAGCTTTGGATTGTGTGTTTATGGATCATGCAGGTGGACAGATGGTCCAGTTCTGCACTGACAGACACGGTCGGGCTCATTCTATGCTGAAGAAGCAGACACACACACTTCCAGTGCTTATCATTGGGTTTCTTTTTTGCAGGTGCCGTGCTTGCTGGCATTTGAGATAATTAAGGGCTGACCTTTCTAAGGTGAGCAGAAATGTCACCCAGCCTGCTCCTCTGACAAGTGGATTCACCCAGCAGGGGGGGCCTTGGCAAAGCGACTGAGCATTCTTACAACCTTGAATGTTCACTTAGCACCATTTAGCCTTTCTCAGCTACAGTTTTGGGCTGGCATTGAAAAGTAGCTCCCACCTTTTGCTCTCTCAGTCACAGAGCATCAGACTGCAGTGACTGACTCTTTCAGGACTATACAGGAGGAAGAACCACTGAGCTGAAAGTCTGATGAGATCAGATAATCTGAACGAAGTTATTTTGAACTTTTGCAAGCCAGGCTGATACTTGATTATAATCAATGTTGTGCATCTGCAGTTAAAAAAAGACTACCACTATCACATGGTCTATGCTAATATTGTGATTATGTAGCACTTAACTCACCCAGCAATGGCATTCATGCAGTTTAGTTACCATTTTCTTTGTGCTGAGAAAGACCAATACTGCATTAAAACACTAAAATTATTTATTTGTTTAATTTTTTAAACACAAAAAGATTAAAAGAAATCGGGCCTGGATCATCATAATTGCTGTTTTACAGCAGTTTCCTGTTCTGCAATACATAAAGAAACACACAGATATCCAACATCACATCACATTAATAGACACACAGACATGCCAATTTACAAAATAGAGCAATAGCAGCATTTACATGGCAGACACCTAACAATGATTGCAAAAAAAAGGTATCCAACAAATCCAACAAATGACGTGCATGAGTCTTCTTAAAAAGTCCCAATGTTGAGACTGATTTTATATGTTGTGGAATGTCATTCCATGCTTTAGTATCAACATAGAAAAATGATCTCTGGCCTTAACAGTTTTTAAAAGCTGGTAGTGGCAAGTGTCCATTAGTAACAGACCTAGTCAAGTGACCATTTCCAATACTGGGTTTAGGTATCAAAACAAAAAGAGCTGCATAATTTATACCACGAAAAACCTGAAAATACAATTTAATACCGCTGTACAAAACATATTTTTTGAAAAGTTAAAGCATTTGACGAAGAAAAAAACGATACAATGAGTCCAGCCATAAAGTTTGGTATGAATTTTGTAGGCCTTATTGTAGAGCCTAGCTATAGGTTCCAAGATTTCATTAGTAGTAAGAGACCAGACAGGTAGACAGTATGACATGGTTAAAAGTATTATGGCATGAAGATAAGTGTTCTAAACAGAAGATGTCAAATTTGATCTAATTTTGAAATAAACACATTTTTTGTTTCAGCTTTGCAGATGAGGCTTGTACATGGTCATGATAGGTCAATTGAGAGTCCAAAGTAATTCCTAGGTATTTATTAGTAGTGACAATAGAAAGAGGTTTGTTCAAAAAAAATAAGAGGATTTGATATACTGAAGTGTCTCCGAGGTGAGGAAAAATACATAGTTTTTTTTTTGTTTGTTTTTTGTTTTTTTTACATTAATCGTCAAATAATTTTCTTGTAGCCAAAAATGAAGTTGCTTAAGATCTACATGTAGCTGACTGTTGGTAGATTCAATATTTGAGCCAGACAAAAAAAAGAACAGTGTCATCAGCATACATTAAAGTATTAGAGTGATTAAATTTTTTGGGAAGGTCATTAAGGCATAATAAAAAATAAAAAAAGCCAGGACTCCCATAGAGCAGGGTAGTGACTGGGATTTACAACTTCCATGTTTCACGACCTGGCTCCTATTTATCTTGATAGGAGCCAGGTTGTGAAACATGGAAGTTGTAGATCCTGTAAGAAAACATTTGTATTGCAGAAAATGAAAGGTGAAAAGAAGTCAGTTTTTGTAAAAGAATGTAATAATCAGCTGTATTGAACGCTTTACGGAAATTGATATACACAGCCTCAGTTATTTGACCCTTTATTCAAAGCTGGACGAATTTGTTCAGGAAATAATATTAATGCTGACATCGTTGATCGTGACGCACAAAAACCATGTTGGCTATCGCTTAACAGGTTGTTAACTTCTAAATGTTGAAGTCATTGTTTGAATAGTATTTTTTCAAGTAGCTTAGAAAAGATTGCAAGAACTGAAATTGGCCGATAATTTGAAACATCAGTTGGATCACCAGATTCAAAGATGGGAATAATCTGAGCAGACTTCCAAGCAATGCATAAGTTAAGCAAGTGATGAAATAATGGTAATGCATTTTCAGGAAATTCATATTTAACTTGTATATATCACAGGCATGAGAACTATTTTAAAGATTGTAATGTATCCAGTAGATCAATCTGTGTAATTTCAGAAAAAGAAAACTGCTCAGAGGTATCATATAGTTTAAATGACTTTGAACTATTAGAATGCCCTGGTAACAATTCTAGAACAGAAGAAATAAAGTAGTCAATAAATAAGTTAGCAATTTTTTCATGATCAGAAATAAGGAGACTTTTCACTGAAATTTGTAAATTGTTATTGAAAGTTTTGTTGTTATTTTCCCATTACAGACATTATTGTTTGCCACAATGTTTTCGGGTTAGTACCAGCTGAAATAATTTGCCTTTTAAAATACTGTTGTTTAGTAGTTCAGTAGTGAATTTATTTCGGTAATAATTAAAACATGTCCCATTTTCAGGTGTTTTTGACAATCTATAGGCCGTCAAAGAGGAAGCTTTCAGTTTTAAGAGATGTCCTATAGAAGCATTAAGCCATGGTATTTTATTTAGCCAGATTGAAATTTTACAAATTGAGAAGTATTTTTGCTGTATAGTCTCCAATTTATTGTAAAAATTTGATTTCCAATATGCCAGATAGGAGCATGCTCCCCAACACCAGGGGTTCTAGATTGATCCTTGACCCAAGAGCAGGGCATGTCTGATATTAATCCATATAAGCGACAGGGAGGCCGGTACACCTCACTTGTTGGACCAGCCGCTTCGCCCTCTCTCCGGGCATGGTAACCCACCTCAGGTACTCCTCCTAGGCACAATAAACATTCCAAGGCCTGAGGGACTCCATCCATATCTGTTATGCTGCATAGACACGCTGCAACAGCAGCAAGCCGGAGAATCCAACCCAACCTGTGAGGTAGATGATATTCACCAAGGTTTAAGGAACCTGTGACTGACGTCGCTGAACATGCCACAAGATGTTTGTTATAATTCCCGTTTGATGTCCATCATATGCGTCCTGGATCTTCTGCCATTGTAGCATATAAAACAACAGCAACACTAGAGCTGCAGTAATTCTGGTCAAAAACAGACCTGCAGACGCCTGTAAAGCCAGATTGTATTTTCCTGCAGCGGTGTTGCCCAGCTGCACACTTCTGCCGCCATCTTGCCTCCCCAATACACCAATAGTATATATATATATGTGTGTGTGTGTGTGTGTGTGTGTGTGTATAATAAATACAATTGTGCTAATATACAATCTGTTTTAGCACAATTTTCCATTGATCTGAAGCAATTGATATATTTTTCTTTTGATTTTTACTGCTTTAAATGGCAATTTAAAACTATAGACAAAAATCTTTCAGAACATTTTGAACAAAGCAGAGCAAATTTTCATGAGTTTCCTCAAGTACAATAGACATTTAACAAGTGTGTACTCAAGATTCAAAGTGCTCTCAGTCTCAAGCTGCTCTGCCAAACTTTAAATGTATCTTAATTTAGAAGGTAAACACCATCACTGAGGTAAAGTGCACTCCTGCTAAATAAAAGCTAGCTTATGAAGCTGGAAAATCAGGATATTTCTCTTCAGTTGGGTTTTGAGCTAGCATTCAATACATATTTAGGAGAAGATGGAAGGAAAAGGCAAGTTTTTAGCAATACTTATTTAAAATAAGTAAAAAAGTCAATTCTTAATAGATTTAAGTTAGTCTATACTAATATAGTTATGTAGAATATTTGTAGAACACCTATTTTCCAATGACTTATGACTTTAGGATAGCTTCTAAGGTAAAACACGAAATCGTCTTTTAGAAAGGGTCAAATAAAAATGTAAAATTGCAATACGATATTGAAAATGTGGGTAATGTGTAAAATCTGATTAAATATGGATTAGGGAATGATGGTAACTTGACTGAGTAAAATAATAAAAACAAAAAAGGTCTCAATTGAAATTCATCCAATGCCAATGCTCCAATCCTTCTGTTTTGAGGGTTTTCCAACATCTCCCAATCCGGCAGGATCAACAGTATCCTCATATTGCCCATGCCTGCTTTCAGATCTGATGAATATGCCATTTCTTTAAATAACTGAGATCACCTCAAATTTGAACTATTGAGAATTCCCTCATTCAGGTTCAAGCTCTCTTTGACGTTGAAATAAATTGACCTTAACTGAAGTTGAATTTATGAATTCTGACAAAATCTCTCACAGATGCCTATGTGGATAATGTGAGGAAGTGGTGACATTTTATGTGGAAAAAGGTCAACTGTCAACTTCATGGTGACATCAGGATGTTTTGCACAACCACTTTTCTGCTTCAGTTCAGTAGCACTCAGGAATAGAAGGAGACAGTGGCTGTGTCATAAAACCTCACAGCTTTGGTGTTCCGGTTAAGTTTTGTAGAAGGAGCCTCAAAAAAGTAGCTGCTCAGTCACTAAACAAATGAGACAGATGTTTTCATTGGTTGAGTTTTTGAGGAAACAGTCCATATTTGGTCATGTTGTATTTGGATTGCATGTGTTCTCCAACTGCTAAAGATGTGTTGTGTATTTACACATGCTCTCCTTATTAGCACCCTTTTACTACTTTCCTGCTACCATTAATAGACAGAGGGTAACGTCATTTATGTTTATGTATTTTAGGTCATGAAATCAAAGCAAATACTTGGACAGACTTATCAAAACCCCAAATCTACCATCATCACCTTTTACCTCTGGAAATAGGGGGTTATGCAAAACCCACCCATAGTGAGCTGGTAATGTACAGTAAATGCAATGAACTGGAAGACCGCTCCTTGAGGGTGCAGAGATGATACGCATGTGTGATCGAGAGCATAAAATTGGTACATGAGGCATGCGTGACTGCCCACACTACCCACATGCTCAGCCTCTTGTTAGTATGTTTATTTCATCCTGTGTAGATTGTGTGTGTTTGTGTGTACACACTGTGTTTTTCCGCCTACAATATCTTGTCTCACTTCTGACGTATTTATCAACCCATGCTGAAGTCCTCATAAATACTGGAGAGTATCACACTTGAGCGGCTTCCATTTTGTGTGCCGCTACGTGGCTTTGCTAGTTGACGGTGATGTTTGAGGAGGGACATCTTCCCATCAGCTTCAATGAAAGACAGTTTCTGAGTTGAAGCCTCTCCACCTAGTAGATTTGTTGGTTGTTTTTCTAAAGCTTAAATGTTACAATTCCAACATATGAGTAAAGAAGTGCAAGTACATTTGTGTGAAAGAATAATGATGCAGATTTTGGACATTTTTAACAAAAAAACATCTAAAATATGGATATGCATTCAAGCCCCATGAGTCAATACTTTGTTGAAGCACCTTTTTGAAATTGCTCAATTAGATTTTGGTCTGGACTTTGACTGGGCCATGAATTGTAGCTCTGACTGTTTGTGTCGGGTCGTTCAGATCAATGCTCGACGACAGTTTAATGAAAGGCACATAGGAGACTCCATGGTCAAGAGGAAGGAAGTTCTTTGGTCTGATGAGACCAAAACTTTGAGCTTTTTGGCCATCAGAAAAGACACTCGGTTTGGAGGACACCAAACACTGCACTATTATTTCAGGCCCTGGAAGGCTTGTAAAGGTAGGTGATAAAATGAATTTAGGAAAATAGAGAGAAATCCTGGAGGACAATTAGTTTCCATCTGCTGGAGAACTACGACTTCAGAGAACATTTATTATCCAGCAAGACAACGACACGAAGCATCCAGCTAAAGCTGCACAGAGATGGTTTGAAGACAAGGTGGAGGTTCTGGAGTGGCCTAGTCAAACCCCAGACCACAATCCCATAGAGAACTTGTGGCAGGACTTGAAACGGGCTGTTCACAGCTGATCCCCACACAACCTGACAGAGCTGGGACAGTTTAGCAGGAAGAATGGAGGAAAACTGCAGAGTCCAGATCTGCAGCCTGACTGAGACCTGTCCACATAGACTCCCTGATGTTCTCTACAAAATACTGACTTGAAGGGAGTGAAGATTTATGCAGTCACTTATTTAATATTAAATATTTTTGTTTAAATGACATTATTGTGTAGAAATCAGTTTTTGCTTTGACTTTAAAGGGTTTTTTTGTAATTTCTTTGGCAAAAAAGCCAAATTTTGTTGCTCATGATTGATTTTTTTTTTTAAAGCAATAAAAGGATAAAACACCCAAGGGGGTGAATACTTTTTAAAGGCATTGTATTTTTAAACAGCAGGTGTATTATTTTAGGCATCAACATAATGTATTATTGCTCCCAGCTGCTTCTGACATATTTAAGTGTCACCAGCAAGATCCAAATAGTTAATTGTTCATAAAGAAATCTACAGCATTAAAGTTCAGTGTGCACCAACGTCAGAGCAAAGAGGCACATTTTTTAGATCATTATCAAAACTGAAAGTCTGTTTAATCTCTCTCTCTGATCACCTTTAAACTTTGCTACTGTATCCCTCCACACACTGATCACACATGTAGATTCACATGTGCTCATCCGTGTGCCTCTGTATGTCATGCGTTGCATTTGCAGTCCCCTGCGGCTGTGTTTTGCGTGTTGAACGCTCGCCTGCCCTGACCTCGCGTTACCATTTGCTGCCTTTTTTGATTATTAATTCAGTGTTTGCTGTCATAACCAATCACAGGCTCTCATGCCCCATAACCTCTAACCTTTCATTCCCTCTGCCTGTTACATGCCAAAGAGACTTAAGTCCAGATGACCCAGATTTATGTTTATTTTTATTTTTCCTCTCACTGTAAGGGGTGGCATATGTTCCCTGAGGAGACGCCCTCCATGCATCACCTTGCTTGGAAGCTGTTGAAATGAATTTGGCAAGCGCTAAGAATTTTGTTTGAATCTTTAAAAAGAAATACATTAATGATGTGACTCCAGGCCCGAGGGTCCCTTTACTTTTCTACTTCATTGCATTTTAGCTTAATCTGAGACTGCTTTGCTTCATAAGTGTTTATTTTTATAAAATAGCGGCTCACTTGTTAGCTGTATAGATATGTTTTTTTTCATATGCACAAAAATGGCAACCAGTAGAAAGCTAGAATATGTTTATCTAAAAGGTTAAGATTTTTACATGCCAACCTGTAAGAAAAAGTTTTTCTACATACGAATACTTGTTTTGAATTTGTTTTTGGGCAGTAATTTGTGTCTAAATAAACAAATTTCTGCAAAGAGGCACCTCCTACTGAGATTAGTGAGGAGAATCAGTCTATATTTACCCATTAACATGCATATTTATGGTTTATTTTTGCTTGCAAAGACCCCTGCAGAGTTATATTTACGTCAAAAGTTGGATCTTGGTTACGGGAATCCCACTACATCCAAAACAGCCATGTTCCAATTGCAAGCAGCAAAAAGAGTCTCACTACTTGTAGCATAGGCCAATGAGGAGTCATTGATCAGCATCTTTTGCATTTAAACCATTCAGCAACATTTTCCCCAACAGATAAAATACTAATGAAGAGTTTTTTCCGATAGTAATCAGTTCATTTCAAAATCTTAGTAGGCAAGTTACCACTATCAAGGTGCAACAAGGTTTAAAAAGTTTTCAAGTGCCCAACTGAGTCTGTATGGGCCTTACAGTAAAGCACTGATTCCCCTCCCACCCCTGTTGCTGCTCAGTCCTAGTGTTTCACTTTTTTCTCGCTTTCAACAAAGACAACTTCAGCTGTTTGGGTATATTATAGGGCTGGGCGATATGGCTTAGAAATAGTCTCAGATTTTTTTAATACCGAATTGAGTTCCGATTTTAATAGATTTTTTTCCCCACTTTTTTACTTTAAAAAATTATAAATGACAGAAAATATCTTATATATTTCTTCAGTGAGTTGACCTGAATTCAAAGTCGAAAGAAATTGAAGCTACAAAACACGTTTGTCAAACAAGATGGTAGTTCTTGTGTGGGTTGACAAAACTCTGGAAACCCAAGAAGTGCATTGGTGAAAAAAAAAAAACAGATTTTCCAAAAAATTAAATCTTCAAAAACAGAAAATTCAATCAATCGAGAAAACTGATTTATTGCCCAGCCTGGGTATATTATAATAAAAAGCAAACCCAATAATGATGAGGGAGCTAAAGCACTACCACCCATCTCTGCTATGAGGTACAGCCTCACTAATTGCTCAACTAATGTTTTATTTCAGTGGTGTTCAAACCAGACCAAAATTGTCAAGCCAAAGGTTTTTGCAGGCCAAAAAATATAATTTGAAAAAAAGCTACAATTTTGTGATTTTATGGTATTTTTTTACCTGCTCTACAATATTCTAAGCACGCAATATTTAAATTAAACAAATAAAGTAATCACATTTTTTTGTAGGAAAGGAATGTGCAAATTATTACAGATACAAAATTTCTGTAAGTTTACCTCATGAAAAGAACAGCATCCGGGTTGCAAATTATTTTGGACTCAATTTAAAGAACAAAAACTTGGGGGAAAAAATTAGTCAGTGCTCCGAAATAAGATCATTTTCACCACTCGTTTGAAAATGCTGGTTCCTAAGCTAAACTTAATAAATTAATTAAAAGTAGATTTGGGTGCACCTTATTCTGCTTTTGAGTAAAAGTCCCCAGATAGTTGTGGCCCTGCTTACTGTGACATTAAAGAGAATGCATAAAGTCTGATTATTAAAAGTTGAACCCTTTGTGCTGTAAATAACATTGTAAACCATCATAAAAAACATTACGTTTTTCTAGTAATAATTTTGCCTTATTTAAAAATAAAAAATCTGCATATAAATTAACCTCTCATGCTGGCGGGTCCAAAATTGTATCATTCATACATGCCTACGGAGGACCAAACAAAATCAGTCCATTGGCTGCCAATGGCCCCCGGACCACATGTTGGACACTTTATAAAGAGACAAAAATAAAAACAGCTAATTATCTTTACACTGTACTGGGAAACTGCTACTGAATATAGTGGGTTGTTTTATCCATTTCTATACCATGACCCTGATATACTGGTGAAGTTACTGAAGGCCATGTTTCCATGAGATTCTTATATCGTGTGGCAGTCATATTGAATTTTGTACTTGAAGATTGTTAAAATACCTTCAGCTTTCCATGTAGGAATAACATTTTCATCCTAGCTGATTTTTTTTTTTCACAATTTGTAACTCACATATTCGAGGTTCAAATATACCAAATTACAGATGTTGACTTCAGTGAGTGCAATATCAGAGTTGCAAAGGCCGACTTGGTTGCAATATTTGGTTGACACCAACTCTGTTGCCTGTTGCATATTTGACCGTTCTGATGGACCTCCACTGTTTTGCAATGACCAAATTTGATATATAGCTTGGTGACCAACATGCTAACGATCGAGTAGAGAGGCCTTACAGATGATGGAAGAGAAAGAAAATGGAGGAAAACATGTGCAATCAATATCATCATTTCAATGCTAAATAATCATTTTAAAATTTCATGTTTTCACAATATTGAGTAGAAATGGGACAGAGAACGAGCAGAGTGGGCTCAAAGGACACAGCTGTTGTGACTAGTTTGGCCTGGAAGAAGGATGTGTTTGATACCAGTGTTACCCAGGTTCAGTCTTCCGTGTGCAGTTTCCACAGCTGATTATTCACATCATCGATCTTTACCTTGCTTTCCCCAACACTGTGTGTGATTGTCGCTATGCATCCGTTTTGGTTTCATCGTCACTTCTGGCGGAATGATTAGCTTCATCCTGCAAACGTTCTCCGGCTTCTGGAAATGTTCAAATGCATCGATATCTAATTTTACCTTTTAATTTCAAACATGAAAAGCCTCCTTCAATATGAGGATTTTGTTTTGTAATCAGGTACCTTGATGTCACAAATCTGCTTTATAAAAGTCTCAATATTTAACACATTTTTATCATTATTTTACAACTGTTCTGTCATAATAATGATTTAGTTTAGTTGTATTTTCTGAACATAGTCTACTGTACAGTGACCTTGATGTAAAAGTGCTGGATCAACCGTGGTGTAACAAAACTCAGGCAGTGGCGCTTTCTGCTGCTCCATGTCCTTCCCCACCCTGATTGCTGTGAGTGAAAGGAAGAAGATGAAGTCATGCCAACATACAATTTAGTGAGTAGGCAGTATAGCTTGCATGTAAATAACTGATGCGTCATCCCTCCACTAAAACATGGTGGTGGCAGCATCATGCTGTGGGGATGCTTTCTTCAACAAGGACATAGAAGCTAGTCAGAGTTGATGGGAAGATGGAGGTAGATAAATACAGGGTAATGCTGGAGGAGAACCTGTTAGAGACTGTAGAAGACTTGAGATCGTGACAAAGATCGCCCTCCAGTAGGACAACCCTAAATATACAGCCAGAGCTGCCATGGAATGCTTCAGATCAGAGCAGCTGAGGCCATATTTACAGGAAATCTGCTTTAAACAAATATAGAAGAGTTTAAAGGAGATTTTAAGGTCAGTAGTAACAGAAAATACTCAACTGAAAAAAGGGTATAAAAAAGGGCAATAAAACATGAAGAAGTTTTTGGTATGTATGTGACAAGGTATATTAAGGATATGAATACTTTTGTAAGATAACTGCACATCAACCTTTATATAACTTCAATGTGTACTTTTCTCCATGTTGATGCATTTAATATCATGGCACAAATTTGCAGTAAGGACTCTATCGAGACAATGTTTTCTAACAGTAATAGTTGTTTTATGTCATAGAGTCAGATATAACACCTTAAAGGTGATTTATATGATGTATTAGCCGGCTGGAAAGGTATGAAAGGGGCTATAAAAGGAAATCAAAGCATACCTGACTCATGGGCTTTAAAATACACTGGAAAAGCTCTCACACTAATGCATTTCCTCCTTTCAGCACACATTTCCTAAACAAAGCACACGGCAGGTGAATGTGGGAAAGTGACCTTTTACAACTTTGATAATGAGCAAATTAATAACAAGGCAAATGGAATGGAATGCAAAGCCTATAAAACAAGCTCCATCTGACTTCTCTGAAATCATCTGCATCCTTATTCAGTGTGAACTGGAAATTTTTAAATTATTACTATTTCCTCTTATGACAAACCAAACCAAGGCGGTGGTATTCGCTTTGGTTTTATTTTCCACCCGTCTGCTTCCCTCTCACCTGTCACACGTCAGTGCTGCATATGCACCATGCAAGTGGGAGCAGGCACTCAAACATGTCTGACCTGACCCCTCCTGCTCTACAGGAGTTCATCTGTGATGTCCCAAAGTCATTCATGTTGTAGCGCTACATTCCTGAGTAGCCCGGCTCATGCAAAGACACATTCCTCCTGCTTTTCCACTGTAGATTTGCTTCTGTGACTCATAAAGGGGTCATTACAGTAAAAAGAAATATGCTGATACTCTTGGATATATAGCAATGCAAACATCCTGTTTTATGGTAATTGCATTCCTTGGTTACGTAGCTGTCAGTGCCCCTGTGTCCTGCTCCCGCTCTCTGCTGTGATCACAGATCTGTTTTGTTCTTCATTCGGAAGCCAGACTCCACAGCGGGAATCTCTAGTCGTTCCCAGAACGGCGCCTTGGGTCTCACCTTCTGCAACTGGTGTAATTAGCAAAGTTTGCCTTTGTGTTGCTGTCTTGGTTTGTGTTTTGGCTCACCTCCCACAGTGTTTGTAGCCTGTCATCATTAATGAGCATGCTTACAAGCACATAGAGCTGCAAGGAGACATCACACACCTCCAACTGTAACACTCCATTAGATAATTAAGGAGGATGGGGTGTTTTTGTAAAATTTCAGCTGAGACATTACCATTAATTAGCGTCCGAGGAAAGGAGCAGTTTGCTCAGACACTTTACTACAAAGGGATGCGATCTCTGTCTTGTCACTGAAGCACTAAATGATCTCTCCTCTGTTTTTTCTTTCTAGGGAGAAACTTTGCAACTGCAAAGAAGAGGCCCGACTAAGGAGAGCGATTCTTTCATGGCATCATGTGATCTGCACATTCCCATGGCGAGCTCTACGGTGGAGGAGTGAATTGTGAAAGCATCCCAACCACTAGCAGCCCCCCCATCACCACTATCACTACTGTTGTGTGCTGCCATCAAAGTCTCGTCTTCGTGACTCAACTTGCCTCTATTCTCTGCCTTCGTCTTGAAGATAAAGAATAGCTATGCTGCGTCCCTGCCCCTTCAATGCGTCCTGTAAATAAGGCCTTTTAGCTCGTTGAACAATACGTAAGAAAGGAGGCATAAAAGACCTTTTTAGATTTCTGCTGTGTGTGTCTTTTTTATCTTTTGGTCCTCAGTAAGTCAGCCCTAAAAACACACACATACAGACTAAACAAACAGGGTTTTTGTCCTGCTGACATCTACAGGACGTGTTTTCTGAACTTTTTTAACCTTAAGCGGATTATTTGACCAACTTTACCAGGCAGTGTTTTGGAATATCTACTGACGGAGCTTCTCTATGGGGGATTAAATCATCCCAGGAACCTGTACTGACTCCGTTTTGGCCCAGCTGCATCTTATTAAGGGGTTTATTTCATCACTGAGCGATCATGGCCGGGAAGGGCAACCCGGTGCCAGGCGGACACCTAAACGGCTTCCCCATGCCCCCCTACTCCTACTTTTTCCCTCATATGTTGGGGAGCATGTCGCCTCCAGCCCTGTCAGGACTTCCCATCAGTGGATACAGCACCCCCTCCCCAGCAAGTAAGTCAAATCTTTTTATCTGCCTGCTGGAGGTTTTGTGTTTCAGCTGCGTTTTCAGTCTAAAATGCAAGTTGCTTCTTGAATGATCGCAGTTGTTGAAGTTGTTTAACTTTCTTTGTGTGTGAATGTGTGTGTAATATAATTACAGCAATGGGCGGTGCCCCTTTGGTTTCAGCGCCTTGACTTTCCAAAAAGCCAACTGGGGCTGGATGTATTCGAAAATCTTGTGATGGCAATAATATTGGGAAATATTATGATGACAATATCAGTTGCCATATATGCCTGTTTTCCTCATTCCTCTCTTTCTCATCTGTGCCTCCAGCTGTGAGGCTCTGCCCAACCGGCCAGTTATTACATGAGCATGTCAATTTTATAACACTTGGAGTATGTTAGCCAACAATTATTGCACTCCAAACAGTCCTTTTGCAAAATGAATATTGCAAGCACTGAGGATGATAAATTCACATTATTTGTGGAGCCCTGCAGCCACTGTTTTGTTCTGATAAAATATAGCCACATGTGTAGCAACCTATAACCTACTGATGGCCAATAATGTAATAATTTGGGCCATTTCTGTTGTTATAACACTAATAACATAATTACTTGTCAAAAATGTTAAAAAGGTTTTCAGACCTTAAGGGTATTAAGTGATGCTCAAACCCTTGCAGAAAGCTTCCAGCCAGGATTCTTGGCTGGGTCTTCTTGCTGCAAGGCCACAATGCTGACAACATGCAACCACACATCACTTATCTGATCTGAACCATTCCATTGTAGCTCTGGCTGTATGTTTATGATCGTCGACCTGCTGCAAGGCGAACCTCTGTCTCTTTTTATGGTAGGCCCCTATGATTTCTGCGATGCGGATGGAATCATGGAGTTTAATGAACAAAATGGAATCCACAGTAAAACACAAATTTCACAGAATTAGCTGATATCGGCGAGAAGGGAAGGCTATACGGTAGTTTCTGTGGTGTTTTATCCGTCGCAGCTTCCGTATCCGCTGTTACCTGGTGCGGCAGGGCTCGGCTCGGCTCTGCTTCTGCTCGGCTCTCTTCTCCACACAGACAGAAGAAACTGGTCAGTCATGGTGAAAAAACTATGAAACACATACGTCTTCCCAAAAAATAAATACCTGGAAGTTTAGTGCTAGGTTCATAGCCAGCACATTTTATGAAACAGGAGAAAACTTTTTTTTACGTTTGGCAGCACACGATTGACTGGAGAGAACCAGACCACATTCTTAGTTTAGCACATAATGTTTGAGTTCTTTAACAAACATGAGGGAGAAACATTTTTAACACCTTGTGAAACCACAGCAGTCTGGTTGTGAAACAGAACAACAGTAAATGTTGACCACCGGCTATCGATTTGTTCAGTTTTTTTCTTTCACACAATAATTTTATACTTTTTGGGTTAATAAATATGGTTAAAATGGAATTCAGAAAAAAATTAAATTGGAGAAAGTGGAATATGGGAAAAAAATCAAACGGATTTCATAGGGCCCTTTTGCATCCTCTAACAGGTTATCTTCCAGAATTGATGTAGCTCCCTCATCAACTGCAAGCCAGCTCCACTTTTACTGCTGAAGAAAATCACTCCCAAATCATGATGCTGCCACCACCGTGCTTCACCAAGGAAATGCTGTGTCGGAATGATGTGTTTTGTTACTTTTCTGCCTCATTTATTGTTTTGCATGTAGGCCAGAAAGTTCAATTTTGGTCTCATCTGACCAGAGGACTTTCTTCCACATGATGCTGTGTTTCTTATGTAGCTTGTTTCAAACTGCAAATTGGGGTTCATCTGACTTTCTTGCCATAAAAGGGAAGAGTCGTGCAATCCTTCGTGGAATGTCATGAAATTTATGGAAACCAGATGAATTTATACCAAGATTAAATTCCACACATGGACTGTATTTACTAATTTGGTGATTTCTGATGGTAGTTTGATCCGCTGGATATTGTTTATGTGTATTTTAGTATTTATTTTTAAAAACAAAAATCCTTCCAATTACCAACCAGGCACTGCATCGCGTTGGTCACATAAAATCCCAATAAAAAAACTTAAAAACACATAAGAAATTGTGAAAAAGTCCAGGAGGTATGAATACTTTAGTGAGGCATGGTGTGCTTGGGAGTCCGCTGGTGAAAAAACACTTTCATCTCATCCTGCTCAGATCGTTCCTGTTTTGAAAGATGTGTGTGTGTCAGTAAACAGAGAGAGGCACACAATCACGCAGAGCCGCGTCGCCTCCAGCGCTGTCCTTAATTTACAAACCCACACACACATCAACTCTCACACACACATGGAAATTTTAGCAGAGATCACAAGGAAATGAAGCAGGACAGCCAGACAAGCGCATTGTTTGTTTAGGGAACACAAGTTTGGCAAGTGATCCTGAAATACATTTCACAAATACTCTCATTGTGGCTGATGGTCACGCAACAGCTCCTTTCATAAAGGCTGTGAAAAGCTGTGGAATTGAATTGCAAAAATGTCACACCAGGTAAACTTTTCTGTCATGTATTAACACAGAAAATCTACCAATTGGTTGTTTATTTATTTATTGTTTAGACATTTATTTTAACACCCTTATAAGCGCCGATTTACCTGAGCAGAAGGCGTATGTGATGTTAGTTCCTGGTGATTCATGTTGGAGTGATGAACGGTTCCACTGCTGTCTAATCTGAGCAGAACATCAGGGATCCCAGAATAATGAAATGCAAAAACAAACAGCAGGAACGGCTGCAGGTACATGAGCTGGAGCAGCTCTAAAACTTTTCATAACATCTACCATCTTGAATTTTAATACTGTAGTTCAACAGCAATTTGATTTTTAGTTTGTTGTGCTCGTATTCATCTATGTTGTATGATTTTTTTTTTAAAGATATCGTTATCTTAAGTTATTTTTTATTTTCTACTTCCATTTTATGGTGGCATTACACACAAGTTTGAAAATAGAGTATATAGATAAAAGCTCATTAGAAGTCAGAATTTTCCAAGTTGGAAATTTGGTTTCTCCCCAGCAGTGACTTCACAATCCATTATGGCTGCCTTGCATGTTAAACTTAGTGATGTCCACAGTTAAAAACTGTTTATTTATTTTTCCAACTACCTGTATTTCTTTAAATCTTTTACACACACAGCCTGATACAGCCCCCTTTATAGAACATGTTGCTACGATGTTTGAAAGAAAAACAAATGCAGAGAAATACATTGGTAGTAGTTTAGATTGCTAATAGTAGTTAGCCGGGTCACTCAGCGTATTCAATAGTAAATGCCACTTGTTTTTGAATTTAGAACTGGAACATGGTGAAACTGAGTTTGCTGTCATTCACCAGATACAAGTTCTCATTTATTACAGAAAAGACGTTTTTGCACTGCAGGGCTGGGCAGGGCTGGGCCCGGCCCAGCCCTATTGTACTCTGGCCCTGGTTGTGTTTGCATTGAGCAGAGTGCTTCCTCGAAAATGGGCGAGGACCATCATATCAAGGAAATTCCTGCTGAAGCTGCCGAGGCCATCTCTCGAGAGACCACGGGACACTTTTTCGTTCCTTGTTGTCCCGTCCAGCTCCTTCTCTACGCGCTCGTCAGCAAGGAAGTTGAGGGAAAAAAATACCTCAACTTTACCCTTTAACTAAATCAATTAAAAAAAAAAAAAAAAGAAAAAGAAAAGAAAATCTCATCTGAGTATTATCTCTGAGCTAGACTCGCGATTAGGACAGCTGAATCATAGCTGCAGCTTGCAGGAATTCCCCCGCTGGAGGAAGCCAGATGAGGAAATTCCCTCGTTAAGAGTCTTGCCTACTTCTGATCACTTCAATTAGAGAAATGTTACCTGATTACTGAACTTTGGCTGAAGTGGTGCTTGTAATTCCAGTCTCCTGTGTAGCACAGAGGGCAGATTCAGCTTCCAGACTGACATCAAAACTGAGACATTTGTTTAACCACAAGTGGATCCATGTAGACCAGGAGGAAGTTGTAAGATTATATAGATTCAGGCCACCACAGATGAAAAGCTCATAATTTAAGTGCAATCCTTTATTTCGGTCAATGGTTTTTGTCCCTGCGGAGGGAGCGGGGTGGGACTGGGCTCTAAGTGCTTATGCAAAAACGTTGGACCTGGGTTTGAACCCAAGCTGAGTTGGCTAAAGAGGGACTAAAGAGTTCAGCATTTGTCGGGTGAGGCTATATTAAAAGTTTATAAGCAGTTAATATCTTACCTGCAGCAAAGAACTTGCCTGGAGTGCTAATTCAGTATAACTCCAAAGAGTAATGGCTGTGCACCACCAATGATCTTCCTGTGAGAAACAAGTACTGGGAAAAGTGAATACTACGCTGTTGCTGTTTTTATACTTTATTTATCAGGTTGTTACTTGACCAGAGGTACTTTATATATTCTATTCTTAGTGTGTGTTTCCCACAGGAAGAACATTGGTGAAGCACCACCTCCAACCTCAATTTCTCTTTTGTCAGCTTTTGCGTAAATTACCACCCAGTGTGTGACACGGTGACAGATCAAGGTTAATAAAATACATTTAGCGTAAACCTCTGATGTTTTTAAGAGCGGAGTTGCATCACGACCGTAGAGGCCTGCCTTTGTTTTCCCCCTCTCAGACTAGCCGTTAGCTTCAACCTCTGGGACCAGCTAATCTGGATCTATACTGAATGAAGATGTAAAGTGAGCTATTTCAGCTTAGATAATGGCTGCTTAAAGCCTTTTTACAGAACCTCCCTTGAGAAATTTGGAACTATCCCTTTAAGAAGGAATGGAACAATAACATGAGCTCCTTCAGTTCGTACTGGGAGTGTGTGAAATTTTCTTCATTACTCTTCTGTTTATAGAAGTTTCTGATGAAGCAAAGATCAACCTGAACAACAGTTCAACCTTCGGCTGTTAGAAGTTATAAGCTCTGCATAAGTTAATTAGTTTAAAAACCTAGGAATATCGTCCTTTTTCCTCATACCTCTAAATACTTGTACTACAGCTTGGGAACCATGGAGGCATTGATAAAGGAGTTAAAGATGCAGATATGGGTGGATTGTGTGAATTGAAGCTGACAGATCGGTCCTCACTCTTCCAGGTTCACAGGAGGTCACTGTATTGATTTTTTTTTTCTTCTTTTATTCAGTGTCTGCTGGAGCTTGCATGTGCAACCAGAGATGAGGGGAAGTGAAGAACAGTTGGTGCCCAGCCCTGTCACTCCCACTTCCCCAAATACCAAATACCCCATCTCACACACAAAGACTGGAACTCCCGTCGGATTCCTCTTTTCACACTGTCGCGAGCGATCATTGTATTTATGTGTTTGTGTTTGTGTGTAACCAGCAGTGTTTGCCTTGCGGGGAGGCAAGATTTCTTCCCTTTTGCCTGGACAAACATTTCCTGTCTGTAAACACTGGAGAGCCAGGGACACCGCGGCTTCCTGACATGCACGAGTGAACGCTCACATTTGCGCACATGCACAACATAAACACAATCTTTGCCCTTCAGGCTGGCTCACTTTCTCTCACTCCGGTTCCTCACGTGCGAATAACTACAGGCACAATTCACACTTGCTCTCTCTCCCTCTGTCACACACACAGCAATCGAAACATGCTCCTTCCTCCTTGTCTCCTTATGTTAACTGCAACAAAGTGCTTTCAACCCTTCCTTTTCCTCTTCCTGCTCCAGATTGCATCTCTCTCACTTCCTCTTGCTTCTTTCTTTCCCATTTATACAGAAAAACTGCCCTTCTGTTTAGGCAGAAAGGGGAGAAAAGATTTGGACTGCGGAAGGATGAGGAAAATAGTTTGATGCTTGAATAGGGAAGGATTTACAAAATACCAGATTGAAGGCACAGTGGTAAAGCAGAGTCCTTGATGGATTTCAAACATGACAGAGCCTCCAGTTTAGGATTAATGCATATGACAGGATGCTTTTTAAGCCATAACTGTGTTATTCACACTTAAGATTGTTTTTTTCCCCCTGTGATTGTTAGCTCTTATAAATCTATGTGCAGGAACATTGATATTTTACAAATTTAAACTGGCAAGCTGCACAGTGATTGTATAAAGCAAAGGAGTAGTGATTGGAAGCAACTGAAAGGCTCGCTTTTCTAAACATGTACATTTTGTTTTACTCATGAAGTTTTACCTGTAATGTAGTAATCTTGTTGAAAATCTTTCTTTTGATGAGATTTTCTGTCAACCCACTCAAAATCTAGAAAGTTTTCTACAGTTAAGGCTCCCACATTCTTCATCCAAAGCCTAAGAGCCGACGGACAGTCACGTGGTTTCGGGACGTTCGTTCACACACCTTTCATACACAGCGCAGACCACCCGGGGGACACCCGTCCCGCTTCAGTATATGTATATATGAAACTGCCATGGAGAGAGCGCCACACCTTTCTGCACACAGCCTCGTCCGTGGACAACAGTGTTGCAATTTCCATCCAGAAGTTGTTAACCATTTGCTAGTCTTATTATTATAATAGATATTTAGTGAAGAATTGTACAAATATACATAATGCCTCAAAAGTATTCATGTCTGCTGCAGGATACAAAAACAGGAAAATGGAAGCGGACAACTTGAAGTGAAATATCAACACTGCTGTCCGAGCGCATTTTTGCATAAAACATAGCCACGAACTTCTAACCAATCACACAACACTTCCCACAGAGCTCTGTCGAAATAGTTCAACCCGGCCTGGTGTAGAGAAGTTGAAGCGGATGCTTCTCTGCAAACAAAATGACACAATTTTCGTCTACTTCAATGAGGGCCGATTTCGGCACTTTGGATGAAGTGTGTGGGAGCCTTTAGTTTCATCAGGACAGCAGGACTGACAAGAGGACCCATGAAAAATAAAAACTGACATAAAATTACACCTTTTCAGATCTGAGAAACTTTATGAACACAAACAGCAGCTGCATTTCTCAGCGGACTGGCTGCTGACATGGTTAGGTCTATTTGTTGTCTCCATGGCACACTAAAGGAGGTTTTCCTTGGAGGCATGACTCTAAAGGCTCTCTTAGAAAAGGCTGTTTTAAAATCATTTATCTGCTTTAAAAAACAGTGGAAATTCTGACCATGGTTTATTTCTGGTATATAACTTGAAGTTGTTTTTTTAGTTTTTATAGTTTTTCTGTCTCCAAAATGTGAGGAAAGTCTAAAAGGGTCTTAAAAATCGTTTGAAACATTGAACACACATTTATTAGGCCAGCCTTCTTTAAACTCTCAAAGTACTTACAATTAAAACCTGGATTTGTTGACCTCCTTTTCTCTCATTACACTCCTCCTTCACCTCTTTCTCTCTAAGCTGTTGACCTCTTCTATCTCAGCCGCTTTCAACAAACCACAGTAGACCAATTATTTAGACCAAGCCAAGCAGAAGGGTTAATCTAGCCCTAAAATGCTCTGTTTTCTCTCCATCTTGAACCTCAACCTCCTGGGTTATGTCTTCACATCACATTATCTGAGAATCAACGGGTTAGGGTACTCACTGGAGCAGATCAGCAGAAGATATTGATATTACATTCATTGCCTGCAGCTTTATTAGTTAGCTGTATATTACCACTGGATTGATTACACTCGTAGACCTGTAAACATGCACACTGCAGTGCTTTCTATTACCAAATATCCTCGAGTGCTCATTACTTTGCAGACTCGAACACTGAAATCCTTTAAACTGTGCTGATGTGAAAATATTGAACTATTCAGAAATGGTATCGATTGGAATTCTTATTATCACGAAGTCATCTGCTGTCCATCAAGCTGCTCTAACATTGAGCTAATTTACTAGGAGAGCGTTATTAGGGATGGTAACAAATAGCATCAGCTTGCTACCTGCTGCCACAGTGGACTAATTGGTTTTTACCCACAGAGGCCGCTTGTTTTACCAAACACAGTAATTGTTTGCTACAGGCGCGTTTCCTCAGCCAGCTGCCACATGAGCGCCATCGCTGTTGACTTATTAGGGGCTAAAATGGCATTTATGAATGGAGTACTGGGCCAGTAGGAGAAATATGCTTTTTTCAGACTCCAACAAAGCTTGTGTTTGTGTCTATGTGCTATCTGTCCTATTAGGCAGCCTGTGGTGGAGCAGACCAACCGTGGGTAAATATGAATATGATAATGTCGGGCAGAGGAAGGGTCTGTGTGCGTGCTGCTATTTAAGGATGGACAGGTGGCTCCTCTCTGCCTCGGTGGTCTGCAGGATTCAAGAGGGCACGTTGGTATGCTACATGGGTGGCAAAATAAACCCCCAAACTCACCCTTTTTTTTCTTTCTCCCATACTCTTCTTATACAACATGTCTAGTGGAGAAACGGATGATAGGCTTGAGAAGGATTTTCATTTTGCTACCTTTTGTGTGGGTATAATGCACGTTTGTCTACTAGTAATAACCGAAGCACCTTTGCTATCACATTAGCAGGTGCTAGGCTGCATTTAGCAGCATCAGAAATCCAAACACACACAGGGACTCAGAGAGACTCTGCAGCCTCTCTGGGGAGCTGGTTGTCATCAGTGGGAAGTCATTAGAGGGGTGCCAAACTCTGCCACTTATTAAACATGGAGTGTTAGACATTTCCCGCACTGAAGCGCAGCACTTCACCACTTACTTAATGACCTTAATAATTAATTGCTTTTCAGTGGAGAGTGGAAAACGTGAACATGTGAGCATTTGTGTTTGTACATGTTCAAAGAAGTAGCTATCTCTGATGCCCCTCTAAATCCCAGACACGTTCAGCTTTTGGGAATATAAAACTTCTTTATAGTTTTTTTTTTTTTTTTTTTTTTTTTAACTTTGACTGAAGTACATTTTGCATATTTTCTGTAAACTTATTCAGGAGACCGCTTTATTTTAACCCTAGTCATGGTAAGTAGAGCAGCATATAACTTTTATTTTTGGCTGATTGCATGCACTGTTGTTGGCGTGTGCAATTACAGTTCGAGTGAGATGTTTACATTCACATCATAGCTTCATTTTAATATTTATCTTTCTAAGGTAGGTTCATTATATAACACCCAACTGTATTAGAATTGTATCTTGTATATAATGTCAGTAACAACTTTACATCATAATCTAGCCGGATATTTGACCACCCTTCTTTACAAAACTGCTAGAGTTTGTTTAGATAGGGTGATTTCTATACATTTTTGATAGTGTAGGGGTCAGTCCTCTGGTAAGGCAATTCGAGAAGCTTGTTGACTAGAGACTGGTAACAAAGCGGTCCCTTGATGTTATTTCCTATTCTTATAGTCTTGTTTTTCAGTTCTCCCATTCACCTTGTGCACTTTTGTGTACTAATCACCACAACTCGATCATGTTAGTCAGCACCCTCCCACAGTAGATAGTAGTCCAGGTTTCCTTGTGCCCTCTCTGCATCAGTTGTGCAACAGATTTGTTTGCTTATGCCATGTACTGCAAAAAACAAGCTCATTAGGATCTATGTACTCATGGACACCTGAGATGTTTTGGAGGATATACCGGGCGATTGGTTCTGATCTTTTCTGTGTCCTTACAGCTCATTGAGCACACCAATGTTTCTTATGTTGATGTCAGTATTACGTGTGTTTGAATGTTTCCACTATATTCATAAGTGACTTGAGAATGAGAATGACATAAAGGTCAGCATCCCCACTCACTTAGTCTCAGGTAATGACCTGGAAGAAGCTTCAGTAAACAGATTTTTGACCGTTAAGTACGTAAGTCTTTCCTTGTTTACCTCTTGTTGCTTTGTTACTGACAGTTAGTGGCGTTCAGGCTCTTTTATTGGCTCTTAAGGTCCACACAGCTCTAACTCATTAAAAGAGATGCATCGAGAAGTCTGCTGTTGACCAGAATCTGAAGATTTTAGTCTGACTGGTGACTGGCTGGAGAGAAACTCAAAAACTCAAAAATTGTTTTCCAGTCATCAAATGCACAAAAGCTAAGCACTAAGAGGTTACACCAGCAAAAATCTTCAGTGTGAAAGTTGCAACTCAAATTCACCGTCTTTTAGTTTGACAGGTGTTTTAAAATAGAGGGAAGAGATATAAGGCTGCATTCACACCAGCCCTGTTTAGTGCACTTTAATCCAACTCTGTTATGTTTGCCTATAAAGTGTGGTTCGTTTTGGGAGCCGTGAATGCTCAGTTGAACTCTGATGCAGACCAAAAAAGTGAACTCTGTATACAGAGCATTCTGGGTAAATACACCCAAACAAATGCATAAGTCCAGCGCCAGCAGGAGAAATAGCTAATGGTCTTTTGCCAAAGACAAAAGAGAAATCCTACAACCAGTGAAATCTCACACCACTCCATTTCTTTTTTCATTTCGTGAAGAAGGAAGTTGCGCTAAGTGTCTTTAGAGAATTTTGTCTCATTTCCTTCAGTGGTTCTTGTTGCAGTCTAGGAGGGGAACAGGCACAATGCAGTGTGACAGTAAACCACACCAGCTGAAAATGTAACAAATGTTGAAATTTTGGTCCCCAATCGAATTGAGTCTCCTGGACTAAGAGGTGTGAAAACACCCTAAGATGCTATTTTGTCAAGACATTTTTTTTATCCAAATTTGGTGATATAATAACCCTTGTGTTGGGTTATGAGTTTCAACTCAGTTTTGGGTAATTTTAACTTTAACCAATGGTCAATTTAACCCAATCTTTGGGTAGTTGCTCTAACCTAGTATGCTGGGTCAAACCACCAACCCAACCCTGTTGAGTTAAAACAACCCAGCATTTGACCCAGCACTGGGTTACCGGTTGGGTTATTTTTAACCCAGCATTTTTTGGTGTGTATGTGCCTTGAAAACACATAATACTGCCCCTTGAAAATGTTAACTCCATCATCATTTTGTCTTGGTTTTAAAATATTAGTGATAATATTGCAAGAACTTCTCTCTCCCATAAAAAAATAATAACCTTCTTATGACCACTCACGGCATGAAAGCTGTTCCTATACCTATATTATAGTTCTTCAGGGTATATATTGGAATTAGCTGTCGTCTGCATTTCTGCTCTGTATCTTTACTTTTCCCTATTGTTTTTGCGATTGACAGAGATTGAACTTCAGTTTATTGAGGCTCAAAGTCCTTATATCTCTTATTCATTATGATAGCAGGTGAGAAAGTATAATAATCACCTTTATCTAAGTCATACAATGCTGGGGTAAAAATGTGACAGTGGCACTGGAAGCATTTGGTATAGATGTGACAAGAGTGGGAGCAGAAACACACACACACAGAGACACACACACAGACACGAGCTTTGGCAGCAGCCATGCACTGAACCATCCTCATGTGCCAAAATACCAGCGAGCTCCACTGACAGTCTCCTCTCCTCCCTTCTAGCTTCTATTCCGCTCTGGGTCTCCAGTTTTCTTTCCTCCTTCCATCACACATTTCTGCATTCATCTTTCTTTCATCATACCTGCAGACCACCAGCCTCCTCATTCCTCACCCTGTGTTATTCCCCCTTTCTACAGACCCTCTCTTTTTCCTCCATGGTACTTGACAGGGCTATTATTACCATGGCACCAATTTATTTGCAGCCTATTATTTTCCATTTGCTTTGAGGAGACCCTTGGCCAAAATCCCTGCCCACAGTGCTCAATCCCAGCCACAGGATTTATCCCCAAGTATCTTGGCAAATCTGATCCGCTCCCACTTTTTCTTCCATCTTTACCGCTTTCTCTCTCCTCCTTTCTTTTTTCTTCTTCTTCTCACTCTCACATTCTTTCTTTCTACAGGTTTTCCCTTCCATGACCGCTTATGCAAATAGAGGCCCTCCTTTCAAAGAGCTGTCTCTCCATAATCCGATGGATGGCTCCATTTCCACAGCTCTACACTCTCACAGAGAGAGAGAGAGAGAGAGAGAGAGAGAGAGAGAGAGAGAGAGAGAGAGAGAGAGAGAGAGAGAGAGAGAGAGAGAGAGAGAGGGAGAATCACCTACTCTATCAGGAATACAAGGACACATGCTATCTCTCATAAACATTCACCAATGCCCACACACACACACACACACACAGCAGACAGGATGCCCTTCTCTGCAGCAGCCGTGTTATATTTTGAGCAGCCAGCGCTCTGAGCAGTGGTCGGGCCATAACGACTTAAAAACCAGCAGGCTGTCGCCAGCAGCCACGCAGCACTCAGTTGGGTAAACACTGGCATAATCTAAATCTCTCTCTGATGTGCCAGAACAAGTCGCTTTATTTCTGCGCTCCTCAAAGGCCCCTGAAGGAAGTCAAGACAAGGGTAAAGCGATAACTCTCTTCTTTTTTTTGTCTCCCTTCCTCTCGGACTGACCCTTTCTTCACTTGCCGGCTCTCACACGCATACGTCTCTATCTTCTCATAGAGCCATTTTGCAATATCCATTTCAGAAAGCCATAAATCACTCTGCTGCCTACATTCAAATGTCAGGGCTTCTCTCCAAGGCATCATTCCTCCAACTGTCCTTTGATAAGCGAGCGGGAATGATGGCATCTGTAAAATATAAAGCAGTTACCTAATGGAGGAGACAACAGAGGAAGAAGGGAAGGAAGGAAGGAAAGAAGGAGTGCTGAGGAAGCGTTAGAGTGATTAAATTATCAAGTGGAGCTTTGCCTGTTGTCCAAGGGGGGTTTCAGAGGGAAGCCCTTTTCTTGGAGGCTAATGCGCTTTCTCAGCCCAGCACAATGGGACACTGTGTTGTGGAAAGGAGCTGAGAGCAGCTCTGTTGGGCCAGAGCTTATGGGGCCACCAGGTCTCTCCTGGCACCTTTCTAAGGGGCCCCGGGCCATACTTAACCTCCAGCCTGTCTAGCAGCATTAGACAGATGACATAACCTCATCAGGGTGGTAAGATAATGCCCTTGTGACAACATTAGCACATTATAGGGCTAGGTGTACCATAGGTTGCCTAATACAAAATGAGCAGTGGCATGTTTAATTAATGATTAGCATTTCAGAGGTTTGTGGACAGCTTTGCTTAAAGCTGTGTTGTCCCTTCTGTGTCCTTCCACTGTTTGTTTTTACTTGCTGGTAAAATACATCTTCATCTTTTATGCTAACTAGGATATGTGACAAATTAATTCAGTTCAGTTCAATTCAGAAATACTTTATTAGTCCCAAAGGAAAATTAAATATAGTTATAACTCATAATTTCCAAGTTTCTTCAAGAGTCGTTGTAGATGTTGATGGTTATGGCTGGGAAGGAATCTCCTGTAATGGTCAGTATTACAGAGGTTCTGAAGTAGCCTGTGACTAAAGTCACTGTGTTGTTGTATAACAGACTCATTAAGAGGATGCTCTGGGTTGTTCATTATGTCAAGATGTCTGCTAGTGCAGCAGATAAATGAATATTTCAGCAACATCTTTCACATGTGGATACAAGAATATAAATTGACATGGATATTCCAAGGGGCTTGCTTAAAAAAAAAAAAAAACAAAAGAAAAAAACACATTAGCTACAGAAAAAATCGAGATGGCCACCATGGTCGTCAAGGAAAATTTATTTTTGCCCTAAATTTTGCCAATGTATATCACAGATGAATGATTTTGGTATCAAATCATACATAATTGGACCCATAGAAATCATATTTTTATTACTGATAATTGTTTGATTTTTCAAATGGCCACCATGGTTGTTATGGAAAATACATTTTTCATTAAAATCACCAGTTAGATTAATGTGTTTGCTGTCAAATCATAGTCTACATATTTTGATCCATAGAAATCTTATATATTTTCTTGATCTTGTGTTTCCTTTTTCTGGTTTCTGGTTTCCATGGTTGTAATGGAGAATATATGTGTGTACTTAGTTCACCCACCACTAATCCACCAAACAAGAATCTTAGCTCTGCTAACGCTAAACTCCGAAACACATAAAAAATTAGCAGAAGTTAACACTAACCATTAAGACGACTGTCACTCAGTCTGTGTCACACATCTTCATGAATTTGCAAACAGCATAGTCCTCAGTTTCAGTTTTGAAATCTGATTTTGCTTGGTTTAAAAGGCTCTGAAATAGCAGCCATCTTGAAAAATGGCTGTCTTCTTGAAATTAAAATGACTAATGGGAAATATGAAAAACATTCGACCTGAGGGGTGAGCTTACAAATTTTTACGCTTGAAATATTTTTACAGTAATATGCTGCACTATAACATGAGTTAGTATTGTTAGACATTCCCCTTGCCAACAGTGTTAGCATTCTAACACCATTATTGAGCTGCAGTTGTTTCTATTACTGTCAAATGAAAGGACAGTAATACCAGACATAGTAGATCACTATGTTGCATAAAGGTATTGACCAGTGTAAGATTCTCATGGTGTGTGTGTGTGTGTGTGTGTGTGTGTGTGTGTGTGTGTGTGTGTGTGTGTGTGAATACCACAGTTTTACTGCATTTTAATGCAGAAATGTATTACATCATCTAACTCCTTTTATTTAAAACATAAATCCAGATTTTCTAAGACTGCTGCAAAAATAAAATAGCTATTGGTACAGATATAATAATGCTATGACATTGTTTTATTATTTTGTATTGTATACATGGACTTAAGCAAAAAAAAAAAAAAAAAAATTACCTTTAACAGACATTAGCTCCAAGCACTGAGCACCAATCACAAGCTGCCAGTCTGGTTTCTAAAGCGTTAATTGTTTTCTTTCTTTCCTGTAAATGAGGGAAAAGTGTAGTAGCCTTCTTTCAGATGGTTGACTGGCAGTGTACAGCAACAGGTGGAGGAGGGGAACCCTGTTACTCTGTTAAAACTCCAGTAAATCCATGTTTTTCTTTGGTGACTCATTAAATGGACTTTAAATCGTTGAGACCCCATCACAGGAAAACATTAGCAGTTTTGAAACCATGTTGTTTTAAACTTTGTTATGCTTTCATACAGGTAACCAGCTAATGCCTACTTGCATATTACTGACCACATTCACAATTATAACTTGAAAAAAAAATCTCAAACTGAATTTCCAGAGACTGACAGAATTTTATCCACCCATCCATTGTTTTCTGCTTATCCAAAGTTGTGGTGCAGGAGTGACAGGTCCAGGAGAGAAATCCAGATATTCCTGTCCCACGCCAGAAGGGAAATGTAGTCCATCCAGTACCTTCTTGGCCTCTTTCTTATGGGACATGCGCAGAAAACCTCCAAAGGGAGGCACCCTCATCGAATGCCCTGACAACCTCTAAAACATCCCTCAGACAAGCGGCTCCACTCCAGTCTCCCCTATAACGCCAGAGCTCCTCCCTCCATGTCTAAGGGTAGAGGAAGCTCATTTCAGGAGCTTTTTCTGGGGGCCTGTGGTCATGATCTATCTCCCGTGGCTATAGGTGAGGTTTGGAAGGGAGACAGACCAGTAAATTGAGTGCTTTGCTTTGGCTCAGATCTTTTTAAACCATGACAGGACAGGCCAGAGGAACCCCCCCGCACTGCTGAAAAATGAACAGATTTTCTTTTAAAATGTTAATTTTCCTGGGGGATCCTGAATGTGAGTTAGGCTTTGGATCAGACACGTATATTGAGACATATGTGGAGTCCTCATGGTTGGCTGGTGTTTGCACACCCAGCCCGCACTAGTCTTGAAGATTGCTAAATAAGAAGGAATAATATAAACCTATAGGACCATTTCTGCAGAGAAATGCACCAAAGTTAGTCTCATTGAGCATAAAACTTCAAATCAAATCACCATATGTCACCAGGCCTAGGATTTAGATCTGTGGTAAATATTTAGGGGTGTAATTATTGCTGCTGTATAGGGGACAGGAATATAAACATATGTGCCCCAGACAGGATTAAAATTTCAAGGCAGCACATGCAAAATTAAAGTCAACAAACCTCACCGGCTTAAATAAATTCCCTCTGCATAATGTATCCTGTGAACATGTGCAGCTTGAAGCACAGATGTGGGGTGACCAACCTAGTGAGGTCCACAGATTGAAACATAATCCAGAAGACAATTTGTATACGTCTCCTAAATTAGTGGCTGGACATTTGTGGTTGGCGCCTTGTGTTGGGAAAAGAACGTGTGGTCCATTGCACTTGTTCCAAACATTTTTCACTGATTACCCAGAAAGAGTGCTAATGAGTTATGTATGAGCTGTTTGTCTAAAGATAGAAAAATCTGATTAAACAGATAACACAGGATGATGTCCGTAATCATGTGTAGAACACCTGTTGTAAACCAACTTTTGACCATTGAGAATTAGCCTCAGTTGCAGTTCAGTTCAACAACAGAATCAATGGTCATGACTATGCTGAACGCTGAGTACTTTTTAGCTGAAAAGTGCTGAAGTAGCCTTGGTAGTTCAATCCTGTGTGTTACTTCCTGCACTCTAAAAACTTCTGGGTTGTTTCTACAACCTAAATGCTGGGTTTATGATCTTGAGACAGAGGTTTAGTAGTTTTCAACAAACATTTGGTCAGACTTTGTAACCCATTTGGTTAGTTTAGAAAAGGCCAGAAGGAGCATCGTGACCAGGCTTCAGACAGTGAACCTTTCACAGGATAAATGAAATGCTAGCATGCTAAAAGAATGCTGTATGATAACTTTAACTTTTTAGCTGCTAACTATAGCTAGCAAGGCATGGGCTTTTTACCAACATCAAGCCATACCAAGGTTTAAAAACTTTAAAACCGCATTAATCTAGGGGTGGACAATATGGCCTTAAAGTTTTATCACAATATTTTGTGGTACTATTGGTAAATTTATTTATATTTATTGATACTCTGATTGAACAAACAGTGGAGAAAAATAGTAAAACTAAATTTTCTGACAATACAGACAGTTTTGGGGTTTTTTAAACAGAATTACTTGGAATTTATCGTGATAATGATAAGCCAAAATTCTTATCATGATAAGAAATTTATCACAATAAATGACAAACAATACATTACATGGCCACCCTTACTTTAATCTTCCATCATTTTGTTGTCCCTAAGGTTTCAAGTCTCTTTAACAAGATGGGATAAAGATTTAAAATTGACTGCAGGGTGAAAACCTAGGGAGTCACTGAGTTTATTGATGAGAAAATCAGATCAAAATGAAAGCAGCCATACATTTTCAGTATTGGTCAGTCATGTTCATATAACTGTAAAAACCTCAAACCCAAACTGTCATTGATTGTGGAACAGAGTTTTCATTTCCTTTTTATTTTCTTACTGATTTCATTTAACCACTCTTCTCTTTAATAATTCATGCTTTGAATTTAATTTCAAGAACTTAGCCTGTTATACAGGACGGCAGTAGTAGAAAGCAGTATATGTCCTACTAAGATTAGAAAAACTGGAGCAGTCCAACTCAACCTGAATGAAGGCACTCATCAAAGACTGGGTGTTGATGTTAATAATATAAGAAAAAACATCATTGATGTAGATGTTGAGATGCTTGATGTTTAAGATGGAGAGCAATTCTAATACATTTTACGTCTATCCTGCTGTAATTCATAGCCAGTCAGTTAAATGAGGCTGAATCCTCCTAACAGAGAAAAGCAGGATGCTGTCCGTCTCCTCACTATGTCCAACTCCTCTGGTCTCAAAGTGGTCCAGTTTTATTTTATTTCTTCTTCTCCACATTCCCCTGTTCTGCTTTCATTTATCATTACTCTCACCTCTCTTCTTTTCATCTGGAAACAGCTGTTCAGCCGTTAGTCTGTTATTAGCCTGAAGCGTGGCAGCTAAAACTTGCACTCTGTGATCAACATGGTCTCCATGTTCTGTTTCTCAGGGTCCAGACTGTTTTACCCTGTTCCAAACTGATATGTTCGGGAAGGTGTTGCATGTTGTTGACTGATTCATTTTCTTAAAAGTAACGAATGTCTTATTTCTCATGCAAAAAAGATGCACTCAGTCTTTTAGTCATACCACTTATAGATAACTGAGCCAGAAACATGTTTTGCTTTTTAAACTTTCATTACTTAATTAGTCTTAACAAAAAAAGAAGCCAGAGGTCTGTAACATTTAACAGAGGGTCACTAGTTAACCTGAAGTGCAGAGTGAAGGCTTCCATGTCGATATGCGTTTTTGTTTCTGACTTCAGGGTATTCATTTTTGCCTTTCACAGCTAAGCTGTTCGTGGTTGTGAAAGTAGTGTGATCTGCTGCTGCGGCTGCTGCTGTGAAGCAACTCCACAGCATTGACACTGACGGATGAACTACTGCCAAGATAAAGTCTCAAGTCTGAGAGCATAATTCCTAGGACTTTAGCAGAACATTTTTCCTGTCTATCAACTCTGACAAACTTGCAGTACTGGGTTGAAGTAGTTATCCCAAACTACACAAACACGTGACTTTGGTTTAAAAAGCTCACATGGTAGGTATTTTGACAGAAAGAACTGAAGATGGTTCACACACATAAAATCTGTTGATGTTTTGGTGAGG
Organism: Anableps anableps; assembly: GCA_014839685.1. Lineage (NCBI taxonomy): Eukaryota > Metazoa > Chordata > Actinopteri > Cyprinodontiformes > Anablepidae > Anableps > Anableps anableps. Next base: position 4,199,700 of record CM026084.1, on the reverse strand, counting down.
GAAGTTGAGTTTGTCATCCACAATTTTCCATAGCCTCAATTCTGGTAAAAAAAAAAAAAAAAAAAATCATCAAAATAAATTGTCCTGCATAGAGATTAGGCATGTCTTGATAATTATTATTGATGTGAAAATATAGTATTAGCTGTGTTTCCATCAAGGTTTTTTTTTTTTTTTTTTTTTTTTTTTTTTTTTTTTTTTTTTTTTTGCACGTGTTTTAAAATATCTCATTAGAAAAGGTTGATGGAAACGGAAAACTTCAAAATAACTTACTCAGTTTTGCAAAAAAAAGTTTTTACGCTCACTGGAGGTGGTTTTCGGCTTTTCCCAAAAAAAAAAGCGTTCAAGTGCCGCATCACTAATTGGAGCAGTATCGGAACATAGTTTAGAGTTTTTACAAGCCATAAATTTATTAAAATCTGGGTATACAAGGTCAAAAATGATTTTCTATTGACTGTAAGACTACCAGATTCAGCACAAAGCATCTTGGAGGGAGGAGGCTTTGATGACTGATTGCAGATAAAGTGGTTGTTGGACACAACACACCTGAGGTCAAAGCCAAGACCTCCTTCTGGTCTGTGTAATCACTCATAACTTGAAAATAGGACACAAGGTGGCAGAGCAAGTTGGACACAGAGAAACTGGGAGAAAGGTGATGAGGGAAACAAAAAGGCCACACTGGGCTTCTTAAATCACAGCATGCCCAGACATACCTCACAACATGAGCCACGTAGGTATGAGGAAAAGATCTCTAAGTACCACAAGAGACCTCAGACAAGAATATCTCAGGGCAGAATACCAGTCAGCACCTGAAGCCCATTCTGATCCAGATGTTTCTGTGTTTTTACTGCATTTCTCTGCATCATTGTGCAGATGCAGCTTTAGTATTGTTAGCTGCTCATTATTTTATGCTTATGCCTCAGAAAATGACTCTGTTTACTGTACCCAGAGAAGGCAAGACAGAAGAAAGACATCAGGTGATGTTAGATCTGGGTTTGTGCTGATTCAGTATTTACTCATCAAACACAACTATTTCCTGTAAGCACTTGGCCAAACTTCTCTGTATGTCTACCTCAGGAGCTGATTATCAGCCTGTCTCTCTGTCGATGCCATTCACCAACCCCCATACTCCTCCACTTTGTACTTTATTCTTTCTTCCATGTTTTCTTTCCCAAGAATCAAAGACCTAAGCTGCTTTTCTCCAAGCTGCACAAACTCCTCAGTGTGACTGTGTGACTTTAAGATAGCCTTAGTAATCAGTCTGTGTACTCAGCACGGGTGAGCTGGCTGACCTGGAAAGTGGTGCCGCTGTGAATATTAAAACAGAGCCAAGGTTCTCATGGGTGTGTGCGAGGCAAGCGAGTGTGTTCTAGCATTTGATTAAATCCAGGAAATGTCCACACCTTTTTAAATGATCTCTGTGCGAGTTTGTCTTTCTTTGTCTCTGTGGGTTTGGCTGTGCAAACATGTCATGAATAGTGCACAGACAGCAAGTGCATTAAGTGTGTTTCTAGGGCAGATATGCTGCCACAGACGACATCTTTTCAGAGCCTTTTTAAAGGAAAAACCCTTCATGACAAAACCAGACTGCTGAGACTGAAGGTTCAGATGGAAAGTGGTGGAGGAGCTCCTTGGAAAGCTTTCTGATGGTAGTGATCTGTCTGTCAACACCTGTGCTTGCTTTCCCTTGAGCATTCAGATCTGTCCATTTGTCATGAGTGTAGACTCAACACAAACCCACCCAAAGTTTCTTTATGTCAGAGCGATAGCCATTGGACCCTGGGGTCGCCTTTTGGGCAAGCAGTTTTTCAAAAATCATTGATTACTTTTATACCGATTTCTTGGAAACTGATTTGGAGGTCATTCACAATTATTTTATTGCTAAAAAAAAATAAAATTGCAATCAAAAATTATCCAACACATACTAAAAATTCTACACATCCACAGACAGAGAAAATGTGCTTGCAACAATAAAACCCTCTGGATATTTTTGAATAATTGCCATTGTTTATTTGACAGGAAGTGAAGTCATTCACATTTTATAAGTCGCAATCTGACTGGTTACCATGACAAAAACAATCACTCACTTCCCAAGATGCAATGCATTTTTTTACGGTAGTATAGCTATGAGACGGACTGAGTGAAGGGAAAACTACAATATTTGTTTGTAACCAGAATGGCTGCACATTTTTAAATGGCTTTGCCAACAACATGTTACATAGTAAAGAAAAATAAAGTTCTTTTTGTCTCAGAGATCCATTCACTATGGACTAGGACTGCACCGCACCATTAAAAATCAGCCAGAAGCTGGATGGTCTTGGTATATTTTTGGAAGTGTCATCAAGAACATGGCACACTTCCTGTTACACGTGTTGAAGCATGAGAGATCCCTGGCCATAGGATTGTGGCATTTCATTATCATGGTGGTTGCGTATCAGTTCCTGGTAGCAGCAGAGGTAGGTTTCCCATGATGTTTGGCTGGTGTTCACCGGCGTAAATTGGTCATCAGTGCTTTTGAAGACAGACTGGCCAGACTCGTTTCATGCCAAGGCTACAACTTAATCACTAGAGGTTGACCAATACATCGGCTGGCCGATATTTTCAGCTGATATTTGGGGGGGGGGTTCTTGTATCGGGATCGGTCGATATGTGCATGCGTTCGCCGATCCATTAGTGCATTCAGCAGCCATACCTGTGACCGCATATATTGCTGCTCCCTCACTGGCTCTTTGCCTTCTTGTAGATGGCTTCACTGTTGAGTCTCCAGTCCAGTCTGTTGTCTATGTGAACACCGAGGTATTTATATTCCTCAGCTATCTCCACTTCTTGTCCCATGATAGAAATAGGGTTTGATCTGAAATCTACAGCCATCTCCTTTGTTTTGTGTGCATTGAAGTTTCCACTCCATGACACAAAGCGGTCCACCAGCTTTCTGTACTCAGCTTCTTGTTCATCCCTGATATACCCGACAACTGTGGTGTCTGAATATTTCTGTAGATGACAGGAGTCTTGTGCTGGAACTCTGAAGTGTACAGAGTGAAAAGGAATTGTGAGAGTACAGTCCCCTGTGGTGCTCCTGTGCTGCTAACCACCTGGTTAGACACACAGTCCTTCAATCTTATAAACTGTGATCTCTTTGCTAAGTAGTCATTGATCCAGGCGATTGTGTAGGCCTTCACCTGTGTCTTCAGGAATTTCAGACGAAGCAAATCAGGCAGAATTATGTTAAATGCACTGGAAAAATCAAAGAACATAATCCTCACAGTGCTTCCTACTTTGTTCAGAGGACAGTGGGTTTGTTGAAGCAGGTTTATAATGGCATCTTCAACTCCAATTCCATGGCGATAAGCAGGGGGTTCTGATATGTGGTGCTTACTCGAGTGGGCCAACAGGAGTCTCTCCAGGACCTTCATGATGTGGGATGTCAGGGCAATGGGTCTATAGTCGTTGATGAGTAATGGGTGAGTTTTCTTTGGTCCTAGAACCAGACAGGATGTAGGACCAAAGAAACAGCGGTACCTTCTCTTGGGTGAAGCTAAAGTTGAAGAGGTATTGCAGAATCCCACAGAGTTGCTCTGCACAGGCCTTCAGGACTCTGGAGCTGACACAATCTGGACCTGCAGCCTTGTTCCAGTTTAGTCTCTCCAGCTGCCTCTTCATCTGACTTCTAGATACAGAAAAGTGGGAGAGAGAGGGAGCAGCAGCATCTCCTGATTTGGCAGAAGAGTCCATAACTGAGGTGGAAAATAAAACATCTGAGGTGTGACAGGAAAGCTGAAGGTCAAAGAAGGATGGGATGTCTGTTTGGCTGGGGGCAGGAGGGAAGGATGATGAGCTTGTTCTTGAAGTGAACCTGTTGAAAAATGTGTTCAGCTCTTTTTGCTATTGTTTCTCTTACATTTTCTGATGAAAATCAAGTATTGATAATAAAAGCTAATGGTAATAATCACCTCATCAGTTTTTAGGTTTGGGTTGGCTTTCCTTTTCAGTATTTAGCCTATTCTCATTTTGGTTATATTTCTAGTTTAACCTTTTTGTTTACTTGTCTGTTCTTCATAGAATGCTGATTCTGCCTTAGCCTTGTTTCTTAGTTTTGATTTACTATTTATTTGTGGAAGTTCTTATTCCCTTCTGATCTTTCCCTAGCCTGTTTATTTGTTCTTTGTCGATACATGTCTATGAAATTACAAGCCTTGATTATCATTTATCCCCATGCATTAATCTTAGGTTCTAGTATCAAGGTTTTAGTGTTCTCATTAGTTTTAATTCGTGTTGAGTAGGTTCTGTTTCTTATCCATTAGATGTCAGGTTTTATTTGTTGTTTGTATTTATTCCTGTAGTCTCTGTCCAGTCTGTTTCGCCTGTTTAGTTCCTCAGCTCAGCCTTGTCCCTGTTAATTTAGTTCATGTTTTTCATGTGTTATGTTCACCTGATCATTAGTTATCCTACTCACCAGTCTCTTTTGCTATTTAAGTTTCTGTCTGGCTTTTGTTCCTTGTTGGTTTATGGTTGGTTCTTGTTCATTCCCAGCCAGCCAGCTATCTCTTTGGGGGGGGTTTTTTGTGAAAATAAACTTGCACTATGCCACTATACTCTAGCTGTCTGTGCTTTGGCTCTCTCTTGTCTCCAGCCATGACAAGCAATGGAATGAACACTGTTTTTTTACACACATACACACGCGCACAAACACACACACACACACACACACACACACACACACACACACACACACACACACACACTGAGGGAAATTTGTCCCTCTGCTTGCAGACTTCAAAGCTAGCTGCCCCTTGAGGAACTTCAAACGCTGGGGAGGCCATTAAAAGACAAAAATGATTTTCTGTAAGGTCATGATTTATTTGATTGAAAAATGAAACCACTAACCCAACAGACATTATTTTCCCTTTCCAGAGCTTGCTTTACCAGGCACAACCCAAATTGTTTCCAGGTGGGAATCCTCTTAAGAGCAGAAGGGCTCTGCCTGAGGAGCCCAGGCGTTCATGCTTTCTCTTGTCCTCCAGCTTTCCTGGCTCCATTTCTGACGTGTCTTTATGTCTGTTCTTCTTCACAATGCAATTTCTTCATTAGGGGCACATTGAATAAATGCACACACACTAACGTGTCTGTTTTAATGCCATTGTGTTCAGTGTAGTGTAAACTTAGCCTTGGCCTGCAGCGCTTGAGCTCAGTCTCACAGCCATCAGTCAGTGAAGAAAAGATAAAAGAGGTGGAGAAAAAGGTTTGTGAGTGCGCTGGGGAGAAATGGGTCAGCAGTGAAATTCAACCGTGTGAGAGAGTGACAGGCTCGAAGTGTGTTGCAAGAAGAGGAAACAGGTGAAAAGCATGTTGGACTGAATTAGGAAACTAGGAGACGGGCACTGAGAGGAAGTGGGGAAGGACAACAACGAGGTGGAAGAATTTGATAGGAGAAGTCCAATTGAATAATTAAAGATAAGATCTGTTGGTCCTAAAAAAAAAATAGGACATATTTATGATTAACCAGAGAGAACTGTATCAAACTGACTCAGTCCAAATGTAAAATGCTGTGAATTATTTTTGGCAAAACTAACTTGAGAAAAACGATTTTCAGACTTTTGTTTACAAGCTGATTTGAGCTAACTTGTGAAAAAAATATGCTAAAATTTTCCTGAAATCCCAAAAGCTCAATATTAGCTGTACAAATCTGTGTGTGTGTTGTGCTTTTTCCAGCTTATTGCAGCAGAATGTGACCTATGGTATTGTTGTTGCTGACATTGTATATCTGGAAACACAAAGGCAGAAGCCACAAACCTTTGCACCTTTGCATTTTTGACTCCACATACAGAACTCACCTAGAATTTGTGCTGTTTCCTCCACCTTTTCCCTAACCCTAATAATAAATGGACTTGATACACGAACAGACTCCTGAACTTGTTTGATACACCTCTATTTTTAGGGGGAAGCAATTCATGTGGCACTAATATATAGTCTTTCGATGCTACAACATGGACTTGCTTCTGTGTTAATTTTCTAAAAATCTAAGGGTTCGTTCACTCCAGCCCTGTTTAGTCCACTTTTATCCAACTCTAATTCGTTGGCCTAGAAAGCCTGGTTCGTCTGGAGAGGTATGAATGCGTAATCAAACTCTTATGCAGATCAAAAAAGTGAACTCTGGTCTGCCTACATACCTAGATCTCAGTTCAGTTGAAGTGAACTCTGGTGCGGTTCAAATGCATAAGTGAATGCCAAATGGACCTGAGACTGCTCCAAAAGCAGGAAGCGGACTATAGCGCAGGGCATTCTGGATAACAACAACTAAAACAAACCCACAAGTCTAGCATTTGTGGGGAAAATGGCTCATGGTCTTTTGCTAAAGCCAAAAGAGAAATCCTACTCTCGCTAAAATCTGACACAGCTCCATTTTTGTTTACATTTTGTGAAGGAAGAAGTGCTCATGTCTTCTTTGGAGGTTTTGTGTCGTTTCCCTCAGTGGTTCTTGGTGCAGTGCCCCCACAGGCGAGGAGGTAAACAGGTTTTTCAAAGGGTTTCGTTTGTTTGAGAGTGCAGTGTGAAAGTGGGCAACACCAGCTGAAAATATAACAAATGTTGCAGTTTTGGTCCTCAATTGAACCGTGTCTACCGGACTACGAGGTGTGAAAACACCCTAAAAATGCTTTTTGAAGTTAGGGGGGGCTGACCTGAATCAGGGAGGAACTGTAAGAGCAACAATGTAGCATTTACTGCTAAAGATTGACTTCAGGAAAGCAAGCAGGGAAATTTAAGGTTGTAAAATAAATAAGTAAAGAGGCATTGACCCACTATACTGTGAAATATACTTTTTATATAGATTATGTAGTTGTGATTTTGTTCTTTGCACAAATTAGCTGTATGGTTCCTTGACGATGATTGCAGTGTACTTTAGAGAATCCATTTAAACATCCATTCATTTTCTTCTGGCTGTCTCTGGCTGAATTGTATGATAACAGATCCAGAAGGGGAAACCCAAGCTGCCCCTTAGTCCAGGTGTTTGTGTTAACTAGAGAATCATGTGACATTATTTAGTTTTAAATGCTGCCAACCAGTCCAAATCCAGCATGTTCCATGACAGACAGAGGTTAGAAGCTCAAAAGGATAAAACAGCAACTTTTCTGTGTCCCCTTCTTCCTTCCTGTTATCTTCTGGAAGTATTGCTCTCCCACACTCTCTCGCAGCCTGAGTAAAAGCAGATCACATTTGAGTTTCCAACGGACTGGTCATCTGTTGGGGCTGATCAAGGTAAAAAAAAAAAAAAAACAAAAACGTTGGTTTCTGGATAACACACCATAATTAAAATTAAGCTTGACTCATCTTTTGGTGGGAAGGGCTGACAATGTTCATTCCTCTAACTCAGGACCAATCACAATTAATTTCAGATCAAATGGCCTAAATGTTGTCATGTTGCAACTACAATTTATTGTGGCCGCATTTGTATTTAATTGAAACAAACTCAGAGATGCTTGAGTTCTAGCTCGATTCATTCACATTTTGAAAAACTGGGCAAACTATAAAATAGAATTGCAACAAAGCATTACATTTTCTGCACAATGGACTTAATCACTGCACAGTGGTTGAGGTTTCTGTTTCTGCCAGTGTAGTGTCGCCTTTGTTTGTTTTTCTTGTGTTTCTGGTGCAGAGAGAAGGAAGAAAATCTGTTTTCCCGCATCTCACATGCCAACATTTTCACCAACCATCCTGCGGTGTGAGCATGTCGACCACTCATGTCATGAATCACTTGTTTCAACTCTCTCCACGTGTTTATCCCCGCTGTTTGTTCAGAAGGGCTTCTGTGTGTTTCTGTGTGTTTGTGTGTGTTGGTGTCTGCACCGCTGATGAAATTGCATCTCCCCCCTCCAGTACCAGCTCCTCCTTCTAATGTTATCTCACTTCCTCTGGGCCCCTGACAAACCCACCAAACAGGGAGAAAATAGAGCACTTTATTGGGACGCCTGTCAGGGCTCCCTCTGGATTTATGACCAACAGACAGCATTTATCACTCAGCCGAGAGAGGCAGAGTAAAAAAGGAGTGGTTTGGGGTTGAGGGAATGGGGGGGTAGGAGAAAACAGGATAAAGGAGCAGAATGAACAGGAGTTTGAGGTGTGCTCTTTACTTGCAGTCAAAGATGGGAGCAAAGGTTTGCAGCCACATCTGGGAGGAGGAACTGGAATTGATGGAGCCTCAGAAAAGGAAGGAGAAGCAGTTCAAGGATTCATTTACACATGGTGCTAAACTGGTTTGATTTAGAGCTCTGCTGTGTTTTTCGGGCATCTTAGGCGATCCTCTTGTGGACTTGAAGGGAAAGACTTTGCTTCTGTCTTGCTATATCCTTCCTTCCTGCCCCTCAGAGTTTTCTTCTTCTTCTTCGTCTTCTTCTACACAACCCCTCCCTCCACCCTCTCACTTTCCCTCTCTCATTTTCTCCGTCTCCTCTCCAGTGTTGAATGTGCATTATGATTTAATGCCCCCAAACAAGCTTTCAGTGTTAGCCCACTGAGGATGTCAGCGGGGGCTCTCTGTTCCCTCCTGCCCACCCTCACCCCTCCCTCTCTCTCTCTCTCTCTCGCTCTCTGCTGTGTGAATCGCTCTCAGAGCTGTTTTGGTGCAGGGCGAAAATAATACACACAATCTCAGGCGAACACCACCCGCTTTGGACTGTTTTTCCGCACACTGCACCTTTTAGATGGTGTCAATCCCGGACCAATCACGATGCATCTCATCACTGCCCAGAGGGGTACTCCACATGCTGCTGGAGAGTCGGCATGCACATGTGTCAGGCGACCTACCCACCAATCACATTTGGCCCTCTCCATGGGCAGCGCAGCCATCAGGAGAGGATCACGCAGCCTTCTGACTGGGTTTGGCCTTTGAATCAAATACACACACATTAACACTCCTCCTGCTGATTTCGAGGCCTCACACTGGCCATTAATGTCATTCTAACCTATCACTCCATGATTTCCTCAACTCCATGGTTACCTCGATTTGCTGCCATCCATATATTTACACACAAGGACAGCTAACAAGAACTGACACAGGAAATGTGGCCTTAATCTCCAACTTCTCTCACTTTTTTTTCTATAAAGCAGTTAATCAAACTGTGCCCTTTGCATTTACTCATTTCATTTAGACTGTTAGCCTGTTTTACCCACAGGGTGAATGATTAATGCCAGCAGGCCAGGTGGATGAAAAGGAGGAAAAGGCAGGGCTCTTTTTTTTTTTTTTTTTTTTTTTTTTAGAAAAAATAATTAAAATTATTGTTCAGATGGTTATTTCATTATGGCCAAGAAAAAAAATTTAAAGTCAGCATATACAGTGCCAAATTTAAACCGCACCAGTCAGAGCTTTACATACACTCTTCATCAACATGAATGTCATTTATTTCAGACTCATAATGATGAATTTGAACCGTTCGTTTTCCAGGGTGGAGTGAATATAAAACAAACAAATTCAAGTTTGAACTGATTGCAGATTTTCACTTATCTGCATTGGGTGGAAATCCCATATGTGGGCTCAAATATGTGCATACACCCTTTATATCAGATGTTTGTCCAAGTGAACAATAAGTTTCTGGCATAATTCTGGCTCGATGTTTAACCACTTGTTTTGTCAGAAATGGTAGAGTTCAATTAAATTGGCTGTTTTTCTTGCATGGATGTGCATTTTAAGCATCATTCATAAGTTTTCAAGAGTTAAATTCAGGACTTTGAGGACAAGTTTAATGTTAGCCTACTTTATCCAATCCCAAACAAGTTTCTGTTTGTGTTTGGGATCAGTGTCCATTTGGAACAGCTAATTATTTCCAGTTTTCAAACTTTAGCCTTTGGTTTCAGGTGAAGCAGAAGATTTTGAAGGTACAGTGGACCTTCGACTATTTAAAGTATTTTGCGGATTCACCTATTTGAATTATTCACCTATTTGTATTATTCACAGAAAATTTTCCCACTCATCCAGATCCAAAAGCGCCATTGATTTTCCTTGGTGCTGATTGGCTGTACCCCCAAGAACAGAAATAAGGAAGCTTTTGTGGTAGTGCCAAGATTGTTTCCATTGAGCATGTTAATGCATATTTGGTATATTTGGCATTTGAAACATTAAAATAAGCAGTTATAAGCCTTTTTAGAGGGGGTTGTGGTGCCTTACCCTCACAAATACTAGGGGTCCTCTGTAATTCAGCAGCTGTGTCTACTTCAGCAGCACCACCAGGGACAAAAAGATCCTCAGCATGATCCTCTCACCACCATGCTTGTTAGTTGGTCTGTTTTTCTTAAAGGCCTCACCTCAACAACATTTTTTTTGTTTTTGTGCCCAAATTGCTCATTTTCTTGTCTTGTGTGACCATGAACTCTTTCTTCAAAAGGCAGAAACTTGGGTTAGACAGGTTGATGTAGTATACCCACAATTAGGTGCTCCAAAGGCTTTAAAGCAGGTTTTGGGAAGGATAAACCGGAGCAAGATGAAGCTTCTGGAATTGCTCGGAGATCAACCATACTGAAAATTGCTATCTAAGGGTAAAAAGGGTTTCTTTGCAACCTTGACCCTGACATTTTACATAATGGGGACATTTACTGGCGAGAAATCATGGATTCAGTTAAAACGAGGTAGTTGGTTTTCTTTTATTAAATATGTGTGACCTAAATTTGGAGGAAACCTGCATTAAATGGCTACACTTACATATCCGTACCACAGCTTCCTGTTTCAACATCTAATCAAACCAATAATGTAGTTTAGCTTTAATTAAAATGAGTTTTAGTTCCCCCCAAAACCTCATTAAAAATGGCAACTGTTTCCTTCTCTCATTCTGATTCTGCTCTTCCTCTTTTTTTTATAGCATTAAACCGGAGCAGATGGCATTCATGGGACGATGCATGCTCGCGCTTGCTAATCATGTCTTCGCTGGGCTGCCAGCTTGTCTTTTTTCATTCTCATACTGCAGTGACTTTACGGTGGCAACTGTCTGCCCCTCCTCCATCTCTTCACCTGCCTGCATCACCGTTCAGACCATCTTTGTTTCAGTTCCAGTAATTCTGTCAGTCATTCATAAAGCCTCAGAAATAAACGGCAAAGAATGAAGGCCGGCGCAGGGAGAGATTGCAAGTGTTTGTATGCAGGAGGGCATGTCATGTGCTGTCTTGCTCAGGCAGAAATTGGTGGTGGTGTGTGTATGACTGTGTCCATGTGTGTGTGATGTTGTTGAAAAAGATGCTCAAGAGGCCTTGTTTACCATTCTGCTGCTGTGAACTTTGAGAGGCTGACTGACCAAATACTCCTAATTAGTTCCTATCAACTCCTCTTACACACACACTCTCTCTCTCTCTCTCTCTCTCTCTCTCTCTCTCTCTCTCACACACACACACACACACACACACACACACACACACACACACACACACACACACACACACACACAGCAGTCTCTAAAAGCATAACAGCAGCCACTGGGGGTCATTGTTCCCCATGACTCCATCTTTAAACTTTCTCTGTTCTCTAACATTTTCCTGTTCTTTAGTGATGAAGGTTTGTTTCGGTGTGTTGAAGTGAGAGGTCCATCCCAGCTTCTTGCTGTTACCTCACTTTGCTCAAGCAGTACCAGTGAAAGTGAAACACATCTGAATAAATGATGGAGATGAAGGAGAGTTGTGACTTTAATGTTCCATTGAACTGTTTTTATTTCTGTAAGTGAGCATTTTTAGCATTTTATTCAAAGTGATGCATCGTCTTCTCTCCCTTTTTCCTCCATGAAGTCTCCTTCCCTCATGTGTGGTTTTTCTCTCATTGACATGCAGAGTCTAGCTGATCTCCTCCCCTCATTGCCTCTTTGTCTCACTCTCCCATGCTTCTCTCTTTTCTCTATTTTGCGTTCTCCTTTGGAACAGGAGCGTTGACTGTCTTTTGATGGTTTTTGTAAGGGCCATCTGTACTCAACCAATTCAGTTTTGAGTTCACCTTTTGGAAGTTTTGGATGTTTTGTACTCGACCAACTATGCATCACCTTGGATCTGCCTTGAGGATTTGTTTGTTGCTTTGACAACAAAATATTTATTTAAACTATTTGTTATCAAATCAGTACAAAACATCTTCTAAACTTCTGCTGCGTTGCTGTAAGAAAATGTGGTTGTTGAATGGGTCATGGCTTTATCGTTATTTTAGTTTGAACAAGGCTCAACATTTGTCATAACCGTCAGTGGAACCCCAAGGGGGGGCCACGACCCCTGCTTGAAAAATGTTGGCCACCCCACTGCCCCCCAAAGAATTCTGTTCAGCTCATAGAAAAGCATGCAATATCATCTTCCTCAATTAAGACATAAATGTAAAACCCAATAAATAAATAAATAAATTATATATATATATATATATATATATATATATATATATATATATATATATATATATATATATATATATATATATATTATTATTATTTATTTATTTATTTTTTTTTTTAGCTGTGTCCCCCCTAAAATTTTTACCAGTCCAGTCTGGCCACCCCTATGAAAATTTTCTGGGGGTGCCACTAATAATCGTTAAGAGTAAACTGACTGTTAAGGGATGGATCTGAATCATAATGAATGGTAATAGAGTGTAATTTAAAACATTTATAAGGTAATATACAGTATAATTAAATTCTGCCAGATTTAGATATTTTTATGACTATTTAACCTTAAAATTCTTTATAAAATGTTGTAATGACCAAGAGAAATAAACTGATACACAATGGTTTAAATACATGGAAGAGTTCATTTACAGAAATCAAATAAGAATATTCGATTTTGATTTAAAATGTAGCCAGTTTAACTTGCTCTTTGGCCTCTCCTGTGGTTGTTACACTTTGGATCTTAAATGTAGCTTAGCCCATTCTGTGTGTCAATAGTACCTGAATTTAGACAGATTTTTGTAATTCTGCAAGTGTATTTGAAGTCCATTCCAACTATTAATGGATCTACCATTTAACCTCTGACCCTGAAGGGCCAACTTACTAAGTACACAGCAAGCACATGATGGCGAATGGATTAATTCCTAATCCATGGATGTACTAAAGCTTGTTGGGTAAAGAAACCAATCCTCAAACTGGCCTGGTTCGGGAGTAAGTATCAGCTGGTTACTGGTGTCAAGGTATGCCAAGGTTTTTAAAAAGTCAATAAACTCCTGTTATGCTTTCCATACAGTGTAAATTCCTCTTTTTTTGTTCTTTTTTTGTAAATTCATCTTAATGAGATGCCAGAAAAATTGCTGCATATGCAGCATAGAGTAACACAGCCACCCCACCCCTTCACCTAATACTTTTTCCTCGCTTACAACAAAGAAGAATACCAGTTTGGAAATATACATAGTGTGGAAACTGAACTGAGCACCAGCCATCCATTTTGTTAAAGTCCTTATCTCACCATAGTTTTGGTGGTAGAATAAGATTTTGACACTTGATGAAACATTGGTGTGCTGGTTTAGGGGAAAAAAAGAACAAAAATATGCCATGGAGGAGCTAGTGTCGAGAGGTAAAACTCAGCTCAGACGTAAACATGACAGGATATTTTCTTCCTGCTCTCATAATAGCAAGAGAGAGTGTGATAGGAGCAGTAATTCATAATACCACAAGGATTTATACAGATATTTGACAGGAAGTGATGAAAACAACATTAATACTGTTGTCAGGACACATGAGGGGTTGCAGCACTACACATATAAGCCACAACAACAGGCCAAATCACCTGTGCTGAGCAGCTGATACTGGCTGGTAGCCCTCCTGAGCTACTGACACTGGTGTGTCATTTGTTGCAATTTAGTCATAATGTTAGATGAGATGAGCAGTTTGGACGAGATCAAGAAATTTGCTGTGGTGGCTTTATGATAAGCCAGGTGTAGCTTAGAGAACAGAACAACTGTAGTACAGCTTTTTTTCTGCTGATGTGGTTCCCGGTCAGCTCACCTCATTGATACATAATGTTCATTTTGAGGAGAACAGGTAGATTGTTTACACCTGCTAGTATATTTGCAGCTTGTATATCTATATGTCATGAGCATTTTCACTGTTTCTCTCACACAGTGGATTTTTGACATTGAGCCAAACTCATCCAAATTTTAGATTTATGTTCATTTTAGTTATTCTATTGATTTATACTTATACGCTGGTCTAGATTGTCCTACATCCAGGACACGATGATCTTAAGTGTTTAGGTCGAAGGATACTCCACCTCTTCTCCAGCCAGTTGTCTTCTACTAAAGCAGTGATTAATATTTATGTTTTGGTGAAAAGTATCTGGCAGAAAACCTTTAAGGAACTTTGTTTTAAAATTGCAGTTAGCAGACTATGAGCATTGTATCTTTAACCTCAGGCTTTAGCAGATAGCCCAACTAATTAACCAGCTAACACCACCCTGTTATACTTGTGTTACTGTGTAAAGAGCAAAATGACAAAAAAAAAAAAAAAAAAAAAATCTGCACAGTGGGGGCATTTATTTGATATGACGGAGTATTAGGGCCAGGCTAAGAAAAATAAATAAATTACGGAAATAAAGTCGGAATGCAAGAAAAAAGTTGTACGACAATTAAGTCATATCATGAGAATAAAGTGAGTGTTACGACAGTAAAATCATACAACAGTAAGTTGAAATAATACGAGAATAAAGTCATAACATACGAAAACAAACTCATAATATTATGAGAATAAAGTCATCATAATACAAGAAAAAAAGTTGTCATAATACAAGAATAAAGTAATATTACCTGAATAAAGTCATAATAATATGGAAATAAAGTCTTACGACAAAAAGTCATAATATCATAAGAATAAAGTTGTAATAATACAAGAAAAAAGGCATATAACAATAAAGTTGAAATAATATGAGACTAAACTCATAATATTACCATAATAACTCCTCCATGAAAAATAATTAAAAAAAATAAAATGAGGAAAGTTGAGCATCTTGTGAAGTTATTCTTCAGTATGGGTTTTACAAATAGGACATATTTAATCTTGTAACATGAGCATCAAATTATTATTAGTAGCAGGACTTTGAAACGATCTTGGAAACGACTGAGTCTGTTCAGTAGAAAGAATCACAGACGAGACGAGCTGCTCGTGTCAGATCACTATCAAAGCTTTGCTCTCATTGAAACGCCTTTTTTCTAGGAATTTTCCAACTTTCTGTTGGTAATATTGTGTCTTTATTCTGCCAATATTATGATTTTATTTCCATAATTTAAAAATATATATATCTTAGCCTGGCCCTAATATGCCATAGTAATTTGAAAACTACCATTTTAATACCTAACCAGCAAAACCAAGTATAAAACCTAAAAATTACTTGGCTCCCCAAGTTGGCCCTTATGAGTGTAGAAAAGGGCGTCCAAAACATGTAACAAATAGCGAGCCAGGAAGCTAACAGACACCAACCAACCATGTGTTTTAGGTTTTTTTTGTTTTGTTTTTTTTTTTTTTTTTTTTTTTTTTTTTTTTTTTTGTACAATCAGCTTTCTCTGGACTGTTGTTCAGCCAGTCGCGCTCCCCTTCACTCCTTTTCTCATCACAAAGAGAGGCTGTTTTACGAGGTCTGGAGGCTGTAAAACCTAAGGGCTGTAGTGAGGAGGTGGAGGGGGCATAGAAGGCTGTCAGAGGAGATGTAAATTACGCAAATAAAACTGGCACTGAACTACCCCCCAAAAGAGAGACAGGGACCAGGCAGGATGGGTCTGAGCAGAGGAGGGAAGAGGAGGGGACTGGATATTTACTGTAACTTCAGAGAGCAGAAAAGTGGGGCAGACGGGAGGATTAAAGAGGGAAAAGCAAAGGTCAGAAAATAGAGAATGTACAGAGGAGAGGTAATGAAAGTGAAGAGAGTAAAGAGAAAATATATGTGCAGGAGCCTCACTGACACCTCCTCCCTCTTCTTCCCACAGCATTCCTTCCTTCCTTCCTTCCTTCCTTCCTTCCTTCCTTCCTTCTGAAGCTCAGTTAATGGCCAGTGTTGTCATCCTTGTGCATTTCTATAACATAGTGAGGCTGGTGCATGTGAAATATTGATCAGCTGGAAGCACAAGTCTGCAAACAGGCCATTCTACAATCCATCGCAACAGAAGTTAATGCCACAGAAAATGTAAAAAACGCCCTAAGAGGAAGGAGGAAACTGTCACAGATCGCTTGGCTTCAACTGGGCTTCAGTATGCAGTGCTGTGAAAATTGTTCCCACCACAGATTTCGGTTCTTTTTGTATCACTTAAATGTTTCAGATCAAACCATTTTAACAGGAAGCAGAAAATGCAATTTTCACATGATGAGAAAAGCTATCCAAACAAGCCTAGCTCTTTTTTTCCTCTAAATATAACAACTGTCTGTGCCACTCTTGGAAGCAACAACTGCCATTAAGTATTTGTCATAAATCACTCTTGAATTAAAGAGTATCAAATAAATTATGATTGTTTCATTTGTCTTCATTATACAATTATTTTTAAGCCACATTGGATGGTTTTCATCCATTATTGACCTGGTTAAGGTCATGCCATAGCAGCCCTAATCACAACAGACTTTGACTAGGCCAGTTCAAAACCTTCTTTTTTTTGCCTGCTTTGAATAAAAACCTTGCAACATGGTACAAATATGCCTTTGAGCTTAATTTTCCAGGGTTTTGTGGTACAGAGCAGAATTCATGGTTCCATCAATAATGGAAAACATATTAGACTTTAATGATATTGCTGCTTTTCTGAAATGCGTTGTTTTACCCAGGCTGTTATGGAAATTCACACCTCTCATTTTTGGCAAACTCTTGTATTCTTTCTGGTCAGAAGTGCTTTTTTACCTTGGAACTCTCTCTTAGATCCCATTTTTTCCATCCTCTTTCTGATTCTGATCCCTGACCCTAACTGAGGCCAGAGAGCCAGTGAGGCCTGCAGTACTTCGGATGTTGTTTTGGCTTCTGTTGTGACCTCCTGGATAAGTCCGTAGCCATGTTTCCATCAATGTTTTTTAATGCACATTTTGAAGTATTGCATTTGAAACCTCAATTTTATAAAAAAGTTTTTACGCTCGCTTGAGATGGTTGTTGGTATTTCTGAAAAAGAGTTAATACGAAAAAGGGAAGATGGAAACACATTTGCTAAATAAGTTCTGACTAAGCGATCTTTCCTATCTGGGGGTGGGGGTGGGGAGCTGGGGTGGCCGGCGACAGGCACTCCAGGCTGGGATGGGAGTGGTGGATCGCTGAGATGTGTGGTCTGTACTAGTTTGCAACTTCTACATCTTGTTTATTACAGCCACACGCCAGCATCTGATGAAATTACACTTTGCGTAGCATGGTTGATTTGCTCCAAACCATTTCCTTTTTATTAATTTTTTTTTGCAACGTTTCAAAAGTTCTCTTAAAATTTGCATGACAATTGGATGGAAACATAGCTACTGGTTAGCTCCTGGAGTTATTTTTATATTTTGGACAGTTAGAAAAAGCTTTGTAACACATTCCATTGAGATGCATGTTACTGACTTTGTTTCTGGTCTGTCCTTGGATTTCTTTAGGTCGGAGCATAATATATTGTTTTTGAGGTATTTGACCCTACTTCATCTTGTCAGACAGGTTCTGTTTAAGTGATTTCTTGACTCTACAGGTCTAGGAGCAATCAGGCCTGTAAGGTTTCAAGTGGAACTGAACTGAGCTTTCCAAAATACTGTGATTAATCACAGTCAAAAACCATTTAACAATGGGGCTCATTATGTTTTCACACAGAGCCTGGATGTGTTGATCATGTCTTCTTCCAATAAAAGATATCATCATTAGGCAATATGTGAATGATTAAATTGATCAATCTAATAGTCACTCTTCAAAATAAACCAGTATTACAGCTTCTTCTACAACTAATAGATGTTGTCCAAAAGCAGTCTTGTGTAAATACATTATGGAACAGTGTAGTTAGTGCGTGCTAGCACTAGGAGCAGTTGGCTTTTCATCGTCATGGCTGCTGAGGCTTCCGTCGACTTGATGGTAAGCCGAAGAAGTAGTCGTATGACCAGTAAACCTCATGGCTGCTTGGCATGGCAGAAGGCAAAGAAGTTAAGTTGATTACACTGAGTTGTGGATTTCTTCAGCTGGCTGAGGAGATGCTGTTGGAAGGTGGAGAATGGGGAAAAAATGAGTGGTAAAATAAAAACACTGAAGAAAAAGAACAGAAATCATCAAGTCGAGATGGCAGCTATTGTCTGCCCTCAGTTTGAAACAGTTTTCATATAGGTGCTATTCCTGTTCTGGCCACAAAAAATAAAATAAAATAAAATAAAATAAATAAGTAAAAAATTCCCTAAAATTGTGTTTGCTGTCTCAAACATTTCAAGTTTGGATTTCTGTTTCTGTTGAACAAAATACAATTGAACCTATTTTTCTATCATATATAATTTTGAAAGTAATTTCATTGCAAGAGTTTTAAAAGCATAGAAAGACGTCATTTGGGGTAAGTTTTTCTTCTGTCCGTCTTTTAATTCAAGACCTTGCTCTAATAATTGTTGAAACTCTAAAATGTATCTCAGAAATAGAAAAGATAAGCTGCACATGTATGTACACAGAAGTATGGTGTCATTATGGGCCATTATGCCTGAAATCTCTGTTTTGTTCAGTTCTTGGAATTAAGTGCTCTCTACTCCTTGAAAAAGAATGTTGTAGCCTAATTGTATTTTTTCATAGCAAGGTACTTGTATAATTGTCTTGGTTACCATGCCAACAATGGTCCCTTTGAATCCTCACTGAAGTATTTTGCTCACATTCAAAAATACAAAACAAACCAATCCTTTCGTGACTGATTTAAGGCCATTAAATGCTGTCCTGATGAATGGCTAAGGATGCAGTAGCAGACTCAGTTCTTTGGTTCTTTTTTACTGTTTCTTAGACATTTATATAGACACACATGATAATTCCTATCTACATGTATTTTCAAATAATTAGGGGTTATATCTTGGTTATCTCGGCCAAGTGGCCTTGGCTGCTACTAATCAGAAGTGGCAACTTCTTAAAAAGTACACTTTTGATTCACATATTTAATGTTGTTCAATATTAGTATGAATAAAAGTCCCCGCTTTTATAGAAATAACTTGGATGCAAGAATCCCATCCTACCAAGTAGTACCGACCTTAAGTATGTACACTGCTGATGGTTGGGATGTCCTGATGAGCATTTTCCCCCTTGATACAGATCAGTCATTGAAGTGGGTATGAATTTGCCCACAGTTGTAGCCATTTCCTCTTTGAAAGCAATGCCTTAATATACTGTTGCTAGGGTAACTTGGATAAAGAAAACTACTATATACAGTATTTGACTTGGCGTTTAAAACCTAACCAGTTTGTTTTTTTGGACTGCGTCAGAGTTCGATTGCACATTCGCACTTCCCCAAACCGACCAGTCTTTTTAGTCAAACGAACTAGAGTTTGAACACCCTTAGTTTATATTTTCACATGTTGTGTTGCAACAGAAATTCAGAATGAGTATGGTGGACAGTGCTCTTGTTTTCATGTAGTGTCACTCTTGTATCCTATGTCCTCACTGTTGGTTAAGTGTGGTTGTATACTCACAGCTGCGACGCAGTGCACAACACTATAACCAGCATCAACCTGATCACCCAATTCGGATGTTACTCAGAATCTTATCTGTTATCCAGTGTCTCACACATAGAACTCTGATTTTAGGTTATGCTCTGTTATACTGTACCTATCTATGAGCCATTAGAAATTAATGCACAGTACATCTTCAGAAAATGCGACAAAGAAAAGGCAACAAAAACAAAATCTAAAAGTACTGGGTTTTTTTGTTTGTTTGTTTTTTTTTTTTTTTTTCTTTAGTGGGTGAAACTCTGGCCTTTTAAACGTTAATGTCACTGATTTTGCCCGTGGGTGAGACATATTGTGTGGTTTTACTGTAGGTCGCTGAATACACCCTTGTTGATGTGTACCGCTCAGCTCTTTTGCCAGATGACTGAGTTTTTGGCACACACACGAGAGCAGAGAGATAGAGAGGTGGACGTGGCCCTTTGTTATCTCTTTGCTGGAATGATCGTGCACCTGCATGCAGCTGATGGTGGGATTTGCTGTGCGTACATTGTGATGCTGGGGAATGCCTGCTAGGGGTTGAAACAACTGGGATCTGGAAAGCAGGAATGCAAGCTGCTGCATTCTTGCACTCATTATTTCAACACATCATCTTATGTTTAATGATCACATTTATTGTATTTTTTCTGATCTGTGGCTTTGCGTTAAGGCTCATTGAATGTCACCGATTTTTTTTTTTTCTTCCAAAAGTATTCACACCTCTGGAACCAGTTCATATTTTGTCACGTTACACCACAAGCTAGAATGAGTGCTACTGGAAATTCCAGTGTGAAACCAACACCATGTGGTGAATACATGTGAAATGAAAGGAAAATGATATATGGTTGTCTTCTTTTTTTCCAACGTCACAAAACTGAAAGGTTGGTACGCATTCGTGTTGTGCAAGTCTTTTGGCGTGTTGCACATCTAAAGCCTAAAATGTGTGAATATTCTTCTTTACTCAAGATTAGTCAGACTTTAAACAGCAACCTTCAGGTTATGCCACAGATTCTTGATTGGATTTAAGTTCGGACTTTGACTAGGACATTCTCGCACATACATATGCTTTGATCTAAATCACATCACTGTAGCTGTGGTTGATTGTTTATGGTTGTTGTCCAGCTTTAAGGTGAACATCCACCCTGTATCAAGCTTTTAACATGATTGCACTCCACTGTCATGTTCTACCATGTGGACGGTGTGTAAACAGTGTGAAACGACAGTGTTAACATTATTTAAGCTTCGCCACCACAAAGATGGAAATTCTGGGACACACCCACAATATTAGACTGCAACAAACAAATGGGTGTCGGTTGATTTTCAGTTCACCCACCTTTTTCCAAGATGAGCGGATGTGTGTTGGGGGCTGTTTGACATGCAAATTATTTATGGTTTTCTGCTTTTGTTGGTTAGCTGACCACCCTGTGTGTCACTCCGGAGGAATATTTATGGAAATTTATGGTGAAATACAGTTGAAAGTGCAAAGAGCAGCATCTTCACATACATTTATTTTTGCTTTGCTGTCTTTATTGTTTTCCATGTTTGTTTTCCTGATAGCGTGCCCTCCCCACGTGACTGCCGTGCATGTATTTGGATGTTTGCATGCTCGCTCATACTTAACAGGTTATTCAATGTGAATTTTTATATTTAGGACAGATGAATGTCAGCAGATCCATTATCCTTTATCTGAACCCCTCAGAGCATAGTGAGACGGGATGAATGAGGATGCTTGACTGGATGGATGGAGAGATGGATGGATGAAGCATTAGTGTCCTATGACACACTCCCGTTAACTGTCACTTTCTGTCCTTTATGAATTATTCACACCCAGTTTCTTTGCCTCTTCGGTGCTGTCTCTCGTGTTGGATAAACTTTAACAGCTCACACTTGGTTTTGTTTTCACATAGAGTATCTGAGGGATGCATTTTAAGCGTTTACTGCTGTTACTTTTGACAAAACAAAAAAGAACAAAAAAAACAAAAAAAAAACAACCTAAATTCAGTTTCTCTGAAAATTTTTATATATTGGCGCGTCCCTAAATTTTAATATGGAAATGTCAGCCTACTGCAAAGGATGTCCATGTACTGTACAGTACATGTTGGTTTACAAAGCTTTTCTGCAACATTCCTATTGATGGAGATACACTGATTGTATTTACTTTGCGTATTTATGATCAAATCTGACAAATGCATGAAACTGTGGAAGATCCTGGACTCTTTAACATCATTATTAAGACATTTGCTGATGCCCGTAAGAAGAGCATTGTGGTGACGGAGGTGCTCACGAAATCCGCATGGGCACCCTTACCACACATTGAAAGCACACGCAACTCTGCATGCACATATCAAACATATGGTTGTCACTGGTTTTGCAACATAGGGAAGTTGCAACAAATAAGGGAAGTGCAGAAACCATCAGTTTTTTTAACATCACTTACTGTATGTTGCCTGCTGTCACTGTTGGTGTAAGGTTGATACAATCATTATTGCAAAATCGGTGTCAAAATGTTTGCCAGTTACACAATGCGTAAAGTCACATGAGCTCACACCCTTTTGATGGATAATTCAGTTGTTCCCCAGGTTTATTTGATAGACCAGCACATCCCATCATGGATGTTTGCTAGAGTCACATTTACCGCATTAAAGCCGGCCATTAAATCTCAGCGCTACTTCTCCTCCACTAAAGTGCTTCTAATGGTTGTAATGTAGAAAACAGCAGCCTCTTGTATTGCTTAAGTATTACATGTGGCCCATTCAGAAAGCCAAACAGCTGCAGCATAAGTAGCTCAACTTCATCATTATGTTTAAGCAAAGATGAGCATTAGCAAATATATCCTATAGTTTAATTTGTCGTGAAAGGGCTTACCCTCCAAGAGAAAGAGCAGGAAGAAGAAACGAAAAATGGCAACAGAGCTCGATGGATGATATCCACACAGAGACAGGGAGAGGGAGACGGGTGGGCTGTTGGCCAAGCAGGTTAGAGGTGTTAGTGTTAATGTCTGCTCGGTTGCGTAGAAACTACTCCAGTGTACACACACACTGACCCCAGAGCAAGTGCTCCTCTTTTCAAAGGCAGTCTGTAGAAACCAGACACACGGCCGGGCTTACTTCTGAAATATGCACCATTTCTTTATTTACCACAGACACAAATATCAAATACAGACCTGGACAGAGTTGTTGTGGCCTGTAATAAAAGAAGCATCAATAAAAAGCCTTTGGATACATGTATATTTTATTGCTGCAGCATATTTCACACAGAGAAATGATCTTTAGTTTCCTAAAAATTTGTCATGTGAGGAAAAAAGAAAAATCCTACCATCATAATCATAAATATGTGTGGCTTTTTGGCTGCAAATACTTTATAATGGGTTTGTCTGATAAGTATATAATACGTATATATATAGAAAGGCACCTTATGCCCAGTCATGTGGGCTAGTTTCTCTTCCAAAGGCCCTGGAAACCTTGTTACTGCACATGGAAAATAAACTATTAGAAATATGAATATTTTTAATATTTCCCAGATATTTTAAAGATGTCTGGTGGAAGAATGAGAATAATTTGTCACTGGGACTTTCAACAGTATAATGATCTAAAACAGGGGTGTCAAACTCATTTTCATCTTGGGCCATGTCAAGATTATGACTCGAGCCAGTTGCGCCAGAATGTATTGATAGAACCCATTAACAAACTGTTAAAATATTATTAAATAGCCTTCTATGCATTCAAAAAGTACTTCTTAAAATTAAATAATATTGAACATCTTTTCACATTGAACAGTCCCTCCAGGATTTTGCGATTTTTTTTTTTTTTTTTTTTTTTTTGCAAAAAACATCAAGTATTTTGTGGAGCTCATTTAAAAATATATGCAAGGGATTTTGCAATATTTGTATATTTGTATTTGTATGATGTTAAATGTGACTTTTTGTTCTTCGCCGTATTGATCACGGACTATAACTTGACATCATGTAAGGCTGAGGCAAAAGTACCGTAAAAGTAAGAAATACTGCCACCTGCAGGTGGGAGTTAGCAGTCACCTAAACCCAATGTTTTTGACCATTTTTGCAGAAAATTTGCTATGAACTCACAGTTATGCATTATCGTGGGAAAACAATGCAGGGTTCTGTTGATTTTTGTGTGAATTTCCACAATCGCAAAAAACTGGAGGGACTGATTGATGTAATTCTGCATCGGAGTCTAGAGGCCTCATAAAAAACTATGCCGGACCGGATTTGGCCCCCAGGCCTTGAGTGTTACATGTGATCTAAAATGTGACTAAATCAACCCACAAATGGTTCACGACGAACCAAATCAACAGTTTTTCCTCCACTGAATAAGTCTGCTAATTTTTTTCCCTAAAATTCCATTGTAAGATTTCTCTATGGCAGTAAATAATGAAAAATTTTAGCCAAAATATTTCCACACTTGTGTACATTTGGAAAATCTGTAAACTGTCATTTCTGATTTTAACTCAAAATAGAATATAATTTTTATTCATGTGACCTCAATCCATTAGTAAATGTTAAGAAAAGACTGAATACTGATTTAGATGATAATTTTTGTTAACTTTTGATGAGCCATGTTCATAA
Organism: Anableps anableps; assembly: GCA_014839685.1. NCBI lineage: Eukaryota > Metazoa > Chordata > Actinopteri > Cyprinodontiformes > Anablepidae > Anableps > Anableps anableps. The sequence goes on along the minus strand of CM026084.1, from coordinate 4,175,553 downwards.
AATTGAAAAACATTCTCACACAGGCGTTAACTTTCTTACACACCACTGAAGCTTAGCTTGACGTTTTTCTAGGATCCTTTGGCAGCTCCGATGGAAAGACACTACAAGCTCCAGAGACAGTAGGGAGAGAGTGAGAGACAGAGTGAGAGGAGGAGACAAAGGAAGAAAGGGAAGCAGAATGAGGCTCTCCATCATGCTGTCAGTGAGCTGCAGCTTTAGCCTTAGTGAGGAATAAAAAGTGTTTTTAAAAGGTGCTGCAAGGTGCAGCAAAGATGAGTCGGATAAATGACTTCTCTTTTTCATTCAAAGAGCCCACTAAAGCCCACAGGGTCATTGCTTACGTGAATGTGTGTTTGTGTGTGTGTCGGGGGAGGCGTGGAGGGCGGGGGGGTCTGGACTGAAACCAAAAAAACATGTCTGCAAGAAAAGGAGGAGAAACTGAGATGGTTTGCCTGGAGTTTGTGTTTGAGAATGCATGCAAAGGTCTGACTTTTGACGTTTTTGTTACCCCTGACACTATAACATATGAAGTTTTTTTCTGGCCGTTGTTGGTCTCCTTTCACTGCTGAGTGGGAAAAGTAATGTATCTCAGAGGAGGCATGCATTGTGGGACAATAGGCCAAAAATATTGAATAAGGGCTGAAAAGGAGCCTCAGTCTGAATGACAATAGGCCTAAAACTGGGGGGGACTAATGATGTGTGGGGGGAGAAGTCCAGACTGATGATAGATCTTCCCTGGTTAAATATTATCAGGATTCCTTTTTTATGTAGCAACCCCCAAGCCTGTCCTGGTATCAAGCGGAGAATGGCAACGTGTGAGCAGATAATGATTTGCTCCTCTGTGATTTCCCCTTTTTTTTGCATCAGCCTATTTACTTGGTTTTGAGACAATCTGTCTTAGGGCTTCACAACACAGATGGCTCTAGCAGCCACAAGAACTGCAAATGGATGGCATCAGCCTAAAACCTAACTTTATTGTTTTACATGTTAAAACTTATAACATCTGCAAATAAAAATATTTTATATTTTTATTTCAGCTTTTTTAAAATGAGGCTGGATCCGTAGCATTCCTTAAAATTACATTTTGGTCAGTTAGAGGGAAGAAAAATTATAGAATTTGTTGAGCTTAGCTTTCACTTATCTTTAAGCAAATATGTATCAGTGCTGATCTGTTTATTGGAGACGTCATGGCATTCAGATCATGATATGTGTAACATTATTTAGCAACAACCCACCCTTTCTAGTTGCTCTGACAGAATGGACTCGTGTATCGGCGTATGAAAGGCCATGGGAGGTTGATAAACGTCTAAACATGAACAAAGAAGAACATGAGAGCAGAAAGTTTGGCTGAGTCTCCTAAATTCTAACACATCTCATTGGGTTGATTGGCATAACCGTGAGCTTTTCTAAAAATGTTTTTTGAAATTTCCTGCTGCCTGTGGTTAAGATGAGTAAACCTTCAACTGCATCAACTACCACAAGCCAAAGGAAATCTGTCCTGGTGTGACAGATTTGACTCGTAAAGCTCGATTTTTCAAGTAAAGAAAAACTTTTGCGACCTTTTCATAAAAAGCTAAACAAAGGAACGTGAATATGATACAGGTTTTAAAAAATGAACCAGTGTAGTATTGCAGGGCAGGTTTTCAAATAGCTGTCCTAAAGAGAAATAAATGTTTATAGAGGAATAAACTACAGCTTGGACAGATATTGGAGTTCTTCTTAAGAAGACCCCCTCAAAAAGCGCTTAGAACTGCCTACTATAATAGCTCAAACACCAAATATACCTTAATATGCATTAATACGCACAGTGGAAACCGTAACATCCACCGTCTTCCTTTTCTCAGTAGAGAAAAGGAAGTAGTGTGTCAATTAGCATTGTATTCAGTCCCCCTGAGTCGATCCTTTGTTGAACCATATTTCACTGCAGTTACAGCTACTAGTCGTTTGGGGTATGACTGTAATATTTGTCCATTGTTGTTTGCAAAATAACGCAAGATCAATCAGATTTGGATTTAAGTCTGAACTTTGGGCCATTCTAATACCTGATATTCCATTGTAGTGCTGGCTTAGCGCCTCAGTCCTACTGGGAGGTGAACCTCCACCTCAGTCTTACTTTACTGGTTTTCTTCTTGGATCGCTCTTTTTCTACCTCAGTTCATCTTTCCATCAACTCTGACCAACTTCTCTATCCATGCAGAAGAATGCCATGATGCAACCACCACAGGGTGTGTTCAGGGTGATATCCAGTGTTGACTTTCTCAGCAACTTTCTCCCTTACTTGTGTTTGTGGTCTTTATGATGCTGTTCTCTAGGGCTATAATGATTCATCAAATTGAATCGAATAATTCAAGGACATCGATTTTTAAAATTCCAAATGATCTGCCTCAAGGCTTCATTAAATTATGTTTTACTATTTAGCGCACTGTGTTTTTTGTGTTACACAATCTCATTTCCGCCAATGAGCTGTTGACGAATGCTAAGTGCTATTAGCAGCTATAGAGGGATATGGCGAGGGACAGAGAGACAGCTCAGTGCGTATACTGCAAAACAGAGTTGGTGTTTCACAATAGCATGTCCTCGATGCTCTAACATGTCAGCAGGAAACATTTAGAGTTTAGATCGGGCCTAAAAAAAAATCCAACCCGACCCACTCAAGCCCATAAAACTTTGTGGCCCGATACAACCCAACTAATTAACTCTGGATGCCCTGAGCCCAAAGTAAACCAAACAAATTATTTTAAATTTGTGCATTTTCAAAATTGTGCTGTTTTTTTGTTTGTTTGTTGTTTTTTTTTTTTTTTTTTTTTTTTGGGGGGGGGGTAGTATCACAAAAAATGTATCAAAATATGAAGAAACTGTACCTTTTGGTTGTTTAGAGACGTAAAGGTAAAAGCCTCATCATTGTCCAACGTTTATAACATGGCCAATAGACACCTTGAACAAGAGGCTAATAGTTTGTATTATTGAGCTACCTTTGTTCTTTCTTACATTTGAAGAGGTTGTGTGAAAAGTAACTGAAATGCAAAGAATAACACCCCTCCGCCACACACCTTCTTCTCCCTCATTGCTCTGTTCCCTTCTCTTTTAATGTCTTCTTTTACATCATTCCCTCCTCCTGTTTCCCTCCCCAGGTCTGAATGAGGCAGATCCCCATGCAGTGCCTCCCCCCTGGCTTCTTCCCCACCTCCCTGTACAAAGCAGGGCAACAGGGGCCACGGAGGTGACTGTGGCAGAGGCATTTGTCATGCTCTGAAGCGGTGCAGTCTGTTGCTCTCCCGAGGGCCTTTGTTGTCCCCAGCTCCCAACTTGCTGGCTAAGCAGGAGGTTTCGCATGTTTTATTAACATACGAACCTGCCCAGCATTTTGAAACATTTCACAATACTTCAGGGGTTGTGCAACAAAGCGGACACACACACACACGCTCAGAATGCATCAGTATGCAGTGAGCAAAATGCCCGGAAGAGAGAAGATGGGTTTTTATGACAGAACAGAGTAGGATTAGAGGTGTATTAAAGGTGCCGCCACCCTACCCCACCAAAAACAAACACCCACACCCTAGAATCAGACACTACACACAATAACCCTGCAGTTTTTGTGTGTGTGTGTGTGTGTGTGTGTGTGTGTGTGTGTGTGTGTTTGGGTGACGGTGGTGGGCACATTCAGTCTTTGTGCACCAAACACGACAATCACCACACTCTGCCTGGTGCTGGTGTTAGGGGCACCACTCAAGCGAAGGTCATCCGGTGAAGTGTTATAATGCTTTGGGTTGGGCACAACAAGACCGAAGGCAATCCACTTAAAGCGACCCTCTAACCCCCCTCACTTCCTCTCAGATCCCCTCCAGTATCACACTTCTCAATAGAAATGAGCAAATTGGCCCTCAGCAGCACCTCAGATAATAAAGCGAGAGGGGTTGAGCAGAAATGCTTGAATCTTCAGTACAAGGCGAGAAAGTGCTCAGAATAGAGCCGAGAAGCTGGATTGAAAACTTGAGACACACTTCAAGTGGAGATTTTAAGTTTTTAGCACTTAATGTGTCCTTCAGTGGTGCGCTGCTGGAGATCAACTACTTTAGCAGCCTCTGCATGCCATTTATAATCCCTGATTTAACTACTAAGTCAGTTAGGTGCTTATTTCTGTTTCTTGAAAGGAAATCTTTGAACTTACAAATGCTAAAATATAGCTCCACTATTACACTGGGGTTTATTTTCTTAATTTCAACACGACAAAAACTACACCCCTACTTTCTGCTTAACAACCCACACTGGTGCCAACCGGTTGGCCACTGACATTTCAACAAGTGATGCCTAGCGACCCCCCCTTTGAACCTGATCTGTTCAGAAACGTAGGTGCTTCTAATAAATCAATCACAGCTGAAGTCAAGTTGTCAGTTTGTCTTGGTGTACCTCAGGGCAACACGTCGGAAAAACACACCACAGCAGCCCCGATGGCTGTTTCTCATTATAGTTTTCAAGATTGTTCTGTTTTATACCCAAATGCATTAAAAAATTACAGTTTTCAAATAAATCAGGATCAATGACAATGCTCCACTTCTCTTGGACAATGTATTCTTCATTTTTCTGTTACTTTTAGGCAGGGTTGAGCTATTTCATCACCTTATTGTTTCTATTATTTCTCCAAATGCAACAGGAAATAAAAAGTTTTGGTGCTGGCAACTTACTGTTCTAAAGTCTCATTTAGCTTTACCTTGTCAAACTGTTATATCGCTGGTCCCTTTTGTCTTTTTTTAATTAAATAAACCTGGTGTCCTTCTGTATGTACTCCACATCTCCCTGTTTCTGACAGCTAATGGGGGCCATTCCAAGTCTGAGATGACTTATATCAAGATATCCTTTCTCTGGGGTAACATCCTTTGCAATTTTCTCTTGATTTGCTGAGTGATGGACTCTATTCAAAGGGACATGGTCTTAATGATCATTGAGGATATGGGCTCTCTAATTCAAGGCTGGAGAGCGTGGATGACTACAAGGTATGCAATACTCTATGTCTCCTCCCCCCTTTCCTCTGCTCTCGCTCTGCTGAGGTATTTCCAGAATGCCGCCAGCCACGATGGATTTATGAGCGGGGCCATACTTTGGTAAACACTGATGGTGTGCAGCTTTGTCCTCCCCCAGTGATATAGTGAAGGTCCCCATAAAAAATGAGAAAACCAGGTTACGGCCGCCATAGAGCTCAGCTAAACAATAAAAGGCTTTATGGGCAGATATAGGCCTGTACCATAAATGCTGGAATCTGCCGTTGGAAAAACATTAAAGGGATAATGATTTGGGGGGGGGGGACTTTCACAAAGATGCATGTAGCCACTTAGAGTGGCTTTTTAGAGAGGACACACAGAGAGAGGACAGCAAAGCACCAATCTGAGATTTCTCCTGAACAGTTTAGCTTAAGGCTCTTCTGGGGGTGTACTAGTGAAATTTCATAAGATTTATCATCAAAGTGAAGAATAGAATAGAATAGAATAGAATAGAATAGAATAGAATAGAATAGAAATATCCTTTATTGTCCCATGATGGGGAAATTTCTTTGCAACAGGAGCAAAGTGGCAGTGACAGGCAATAATAGAAAACAGACTCACATAAAGAATATAAATATATATATAAAAACAGAATAAAAAATACTGTATGGTAAGGCAAAATTTCAACATGAATACTGTGTAGTTAAAAAATACTCCAGTCCAGAGGAATGTGCAACTGAGTTGGTTAATTAAAAATGTACAAGATGTGCATGTCTCTGAGCATTAAAAATACAAACTATTTACAGTTAGTGACAATAGAAAAACCGTAGAGTTGTACAGATACTAGCATGGATATAAACACTTATTGGTTTTGTTGGGAGCAATGATGGTTATAGAGTCTAACAGCTGCTGGGAGGAAGGATCTCTATAACGCTCCTTAGTGCACCTAGGATGCAGCAGTCTGTCACTGAGGGAGCTCTCCAGCTCAGCAACAGCTTCATGCATGGGGTGGGAGACTTTGTCCATTTATGATGTTATTTTAGTCAGAGTCCTTCTATTTCCCGCCATCTGCACTAGGTGAATGTCTTGCAAAGCACTGATTTCTGTCAGCATGTGACTTCCTCTTGTGAAGTGAGAGTAAGAGTATGGTTAGGAGCCCCAGATATCAAAGTGGGTGCTTTAAGCATACCTGAATTGCCTTCTTTTTCCACAACAACCCACAAAAACTCAGGTGTTATGGGTTTCCTAATCAGACCCAGTGATCATATTCAGTTTGAGTGTGCAACAATGGTCGCTGGGTCTGTATTGCTGTTTGGTCTATGTTTGGTCTGTGGATCAGGGCAGAAATTCACAAACCAGTGACAGTCAAGCTAAATCAAGCTGCTTTTGTTTATGTATTGTTAGCTCTTGGGCCGTTGCTTTGATTTATTGTGAAGCACTTTGTGATTTTTATATCTTTATTTATTCTATATGAATAAAGTTTTAAAGTTAAAGTGGAACTAAATACGATGTAAAGCCAAGAGACGCTGAGCGGCGTGGCCAAGTATGGGGATGAGCAGAGGGGGTTAAACAGGGGTGTGGTCAGGATGAGGAAACACTGATTGCTCTGCAGTAACTGTCCTAACTGAGTGAGCAGCGAGCACTGCCCTGAGCCCCTCCAGCTTCCTAAGCACTGCAGTCCACACAGTCATCCTGGAGAAAACCGCCTGCAGTCAGAGCAGAAAGGAGACCCAATCCATAGTGGTGGAATCACCATGAATCACACATGTGCTAAGAACGCTATTGATCAATGCTCACCATGCTCGCAATTCCAACTCCTGACTCACCATGGGGGCATCTGAGTGAGATAGTTTTATACCCAAACACAAGGCTGTAATAACGTAGATGTCAACCAAGCTGTTGTTTCCAACTGTAACCAGTTGGAAAATTCAACTGCAGTTGCCACCATTCAACCCAGGGAGGGCAGCACTAAGACGGTTTTAGACCAAATATTGGAGAATTAAACAAATTTACATGAAATTGTCACAATTTGCACAGTTACAAAAGGTAGCACCTTTATGGCTCAGTTTATGTAGTTTATCTGCAACAGAAAGTTTATTTGTGGTCTAGTTACTCTTTAAGTGGGATTTCATTCCCACACCAACGCTCTGATTTCATGGGTAAAAGGAACAGTTTTTCCCAGTATAACTAAAGGCAGCACAGGTACACTCAGTGACACCTAAACCAGTATTTGAGAACCATTGTTTTAAAACACTTCATAAATTCATAAAACCTTTTTTCTTTATAAAAACACAACATAGTTTTCCTAAAAAAAAAAAAAAAAAAAAAAAAAAAAAAAAAAAAAAAAAAAAAAAAAAAAAAGAAAAAACAAACTTCACAGAAATGTTCCATCTCATACTCATGAATCCAGAAGTGCGTTTTGTCCATTGTATTATATCCAGTGGACTGATGGAAAGGAGGTGAAAGTGATCCTCTTCTTCTCACATAGAAGGCTCATTTCCCTCATAGTATGCTTCCTTGCTGTGGTGTAGAACAGCTGCCTGTTCAGGCTGCATCAAAGCAGCTGTGCAAATAAGCTCAGACACTCTGTAAGAGGAACAGTGGGGACAGAAAGGTTGAGGAGCTTGATGTAGTCCTGAAAGCCAACTGTTGGTGTGTTGGAGTAGGACGCCATACCCTAACCTGGACGCTCAGTCTAGACCTGATCATGTCATTAGGAAGTTAGCGGTTGGGGTGAGGGCGGAGAGGATTATGGTCCAGAGCATCACAATCGCAGGATAATGCTTTGGACTTGCTCAGAGCTTTGCACCAACACAACTATTATCTTAGGTCTCCTCAGACAACTGCACATTTCAGATCCTTACAGTGCTTCTCATCAGAATGGCTCCTCAATGTTTTTCCCCCTCCTGTGCTTCTTTATTAGGTCACTGGGCAGGTTTAAGAAAAATGAAAAGCTTTGCCGAGGCTTGTCCCAACTTCTTTTATCGTCTGGGCATTAGCCATCTGCTGGCACATGTGCAGGAGTGCTTGGGGGGAGGTGTAGCGGTGTCGCAGTGGAGCAGTGGACCATTCAGCGCCTGTGTTTGTGTTGTAGCCACTAAGGCAGACAGGAACTCTAAAATTAGGTCCTGGCTTTTCTAACTCCAACATGTCTGGCCTTATCTTGTCAGGAGGTGGCTTTTACCCAAGCAGAGTGTTGTCCTAGTGATACGGCAGGTCTGATCTGTGTTCTGTTTTCATATATCCTGGTAAGGGTCTTCAGGCAGTCAGAGCTCAGCAGAATTTTTACCATGACTTTAAGGCAATATGATTGTGTTTTGATTTGAATGTCCACTCCAATAAGGAGTGCACTGTGCAGGGAGTGCTCATAGTTCTGGATTAAAAACATCTCCAGAGTGCAGCAACATGAGGGTCAAGCCATAGTTGATTGCAGATGTTGGTGGATCATCTCCAGAGTCTGCTGAGCATTCAAGTCAAATTCTCACTGATTAGCTTGACCAAGGTCTTCTTCGAGTGTTTACAGCTCTGTGTTCGTTCCCAGAGAAGGTGCTTTCCCTCCTCCTTTTATCATGCACAATAATCCAAATGACAAAACAACCTATTGTTTGTTCTAACCTGTCAGCTCATCTCCTTGGGGAAGGAATGGCAGGGGAAGTGCTTTTTACTGCCTCCTAGCACCCCTGATTGGAGCAAGCGAGAACGAGAGTGGGGGCAGTAAAAATAGTTTGACACCCTCAAGGTCCAGCCAGCAATCTCCTCTCCCGCCCTGCCTATAAAACTCTTTGAATTCCCCTCTGAAATTCCACTCCCTCTCTTCTCTCCTCACAACTCTTTGCCTGAAACTCATTTACAGCTTTGCTCCAAACCAAGGACGTTGCTTTTGCTGCTTCTGGTATTCCTCAAGCCATTTCTCATTACATAACTGTGTATTTACCTCCTGATGCCACACAGATCAGGCCTCATTGTCAGTTTGACTCGATTTTATGCAGCCGAAGCTCCTCATCTGAGACTCATCATCAAGACACTATCTCATTCCCTCAGTCTTTCCTATGGTAAAGTACTTTTCCATGTACTCAGGAGTGTGCTGCATGTTGATGCTGGAACAAGTATAGCCACCTGGACTGGTGTGTTAATGTGGTCTGAACCTCTTGTGACTTAAAAGGTCTCTCTTCTCTTCTTTTCCCCCAAATAGTCTTTACACAGTCATGAAGATGGAAGAGAGACTACTCACATCTCTTATCTCCTTTGGTTTTGTGTCAAACATGTTCCTCACACATGCATAAATGCTTGATAATAGATCTGGTAAAAATCCTGAATTATGGGGGTCCGGTTCAACTTAGGAAACTTCAGATTTCTAGTGAGATGGTAGTTTAATCTGAATTTGATGGCAAAACTCTGATTTCTGGTTGGTGTAAAGTTTTGAATGGTATTATAATCTTAAAACAACACCCTAGATCCATTTTGGCATCCAATGCGACCAAAAATCTGTTTGAATGATGTACACAGCAATTCGAACACTCAATGTCAATGGGACCTCGCGGGTAGACTTTGACAGCCCACCACCACCAACACATTGGTACTTTCACAGAATGGAAAAGGGCAAAAATGTGTGTTAATCCTGCTTTACAGTGTTGTTCAAAAGGAGCTTATGTGAAATTGGCATGAGACTACAATGATGTACTGTACTTCACAACACACTCAAGGTCAACCAGGCAAAAGCCTAAAGCTAGTATAGCCTTAAGATGGATGTTTGTGATGTGCTACTCACACACCTATGAATTTACTCCTAATATCCTGAACGTGGATTCATGTAGTTCATTTAAGGATTTAAAATTTTCTGCGCTCTCTTCAACTAGGCTAGTAAATATGAATAAAATGTCCTAAAATTGGAGATGTGCAGTACTGTATATTTTGGTATTGATCCAATACCAAGTAAATGCAGGTCAAGTATCGCCAATATCAATACCAATACCAGTGCTTTTTATTATTTAGGTTTGATATAACATTAAACTTCTGACATTCAGGTATTTTTGTGGTTTTTCCTTTGAATTATTTTGTTAAAAACTAGGGTAAAGTTGATAGGTGTTTACAAAATACTTTAAGAATATATTAACATAATAAACAAAACAAATTTGTGTTCATTTTTTCCTAAATCAGTAAAGTGCATATAATTATAATTTGAGTGGAAATCAAAACAAAATCTTTTTGTGTTATTGTTGATCCAAAAATAAAATAAATTTTCAAGATGAAATCTGAAACTAAAGCATTGATCTTACCACGCTAGTATCGAGTCGATACCGACAGCAACTTGGTATTGATGTTATCTATATTTTTTATCGATATTTTGGATCGATCCACCCACCTCTACTTCTACCACTTCTATCATAACTTTATATTTTATTGCAGTAGCATAATCTTGCACTGAAAAAAAGTAGAAATGTACAAACTTTAACTTGATTTTTACAGAAATCACTTGTTCCACAGTTATTGGCAACCCCCCAAAAAACACTCCAAAAATATAACAAAAGAAATGTTAAATTTATAACTTTTTTTAAATGATCACAGTGTAATTGATTA